>JXSR01S035718.1:10100-23765 GCA_000969725.1 Ophiothrix spiculata
GGGGGGGGGGGTGTTTGCCACCTCGAAATTTTTAAATCGCCATTTTGAAAAATATATGCATGCTATGGACTAGAAACTTACAGGACATGTTTGAATTGATGATTTCTTCATTTATTAGCAAAAAAACCGACGAAAACGGGACATTTAGAACTTTTGTAGCAAGTTTGAAACAGTGGCAATTTTCAACCAGTGCCAAAAACCTATTTTTTTCTGTCCGGAAATACTTTGTGACGTCATAATTACGTAACGCCTCGACCGATTTTCATGGTCTTGATATCAATGGAAAGAGGAGACCCTACCCTATAGCTTACTATTATAGGCCTACTAAACAATATAACTTTAGGGGTCCCAATTTCAAAATCACAGGGGGGTGGTAACCACCCGCCTGTCCCTCAGGAAGACGTGTTACAAAAAAAAGGCTTAGGAAGACGAGGGTTAAAGGTGTATGTAGGTTCTGATCACAGTCTCTTCACCAAGAGGTCAACCGGAAGTAGTGTATTTTTTTTTATTCCAAATGAAAGCCCATATTTTTCTGATTATAAATCCAAAATTTCAACTTACATTGTCAAATTGGTGCTATGGGGGTTGAGATGGATACCCCCGGCGCGCGGTCATCCCACGCCACCCCACTGTCTCGGGTATGGGCCTTTAGTTCTTACTCGTGGTGTATTAAAGGGACTGGCCTAGATCTTGTCCGCTGATTTTCTGACTATGATTTCTTTCACATGTATCGATAGTATATGATTATACTAACATATCCTACTAGTTGTTTCCGCTGAATTTGTGTAACAGAGGAGAAAAATGTAATTATTTACCAGCTGTATTTTTTGTCGCCGGCGACAAAAAATGGTTGAAAAAGTGTTTTTAGTTTCAAATCTTAACTTAAGATCTTGTTTCTACACCTGTGATGGGTAAACAAAATTATTTTTGATAAAATTGTTTCTCTTTTGATATGTATTAACTTATCTCAAAGAGCTTCATTTGATCTTGTATATGGTAAATTCAGACTGAGGTACAAATTTAGGATTTAGAAAACTTGCACTGGATAGTCACACCACCATCAATATAGATACATTGCAAATCAATTTGCTGTCAATTTGAGCCATTTCTGTGTACATTTTTTGTCCTTTTTTGGATTTTACTACACTTTAAAGCTTTATTTAAAGCATTTCCATACGTTTTTAATTTTAAGTGGAATCTAGGCTAGTCCCTTTAATTACCGGTGTCATGAATGCTACAGTCCTACCCATTTATTGTCCGGGTACCTATATATTTGTATAGTATGTACTTTGTACGTGTATTGATCACACATCAAGGTCACGCTCTACTCCGTTGAAGTCAATGGAGGGGGGACCGGGATTAATTGTTGCGAACTCGTTGCTATTAACGGTTTTGTCTGTTGTGGCGTGTCATATTCATCCTGCGCATGGAAAATAGTTACGTTGGGCGCGCCGATTGAAATTGGTGATACTCAAACACACTAGCTCCTCGATGTGTTAATATTGCATTGTAATGAACTACCGGGAATCAATGTGTTTGGTGAGATGGATTTGCTTGAACCCGGAAGCTGATGCCAATCGCTCTATCAGTGATGTGATCGCAAAGGCATGTTATGTGAAAGATTAACGGAGAACTACAACAAAAAGTAACTTTTAAATTACCCGAAAACTCAGTTCGGTGGAGCTAAGTGAACCCTTTGGAGCTCGTGATTATTAGGAACATCAAATACTACATTTCAGGTGAGTTAATATGACCTGTCGTTGGATGTAGTGGGTAGATATTTGAAATCATTTTGACTGACTGATTGTGCTCGATTGGTAATGTTGATAGCAGGCTGCTCAAGCTTATACGTATTTGTATGTACGTAATACAATGTTGAGTAGTACAAGCACCGATTTAGCACTGTGCATCATCAGCATATAAATCAGCATACTGAAGCTGTAATTCATTTTAATTCCTGAGAGGATTTTGTCAAGTTTTATCATGAGACCATTAATGTACAGCCAGAATGCAGAAATATTTTGAGTTACCTGTTGCACTGCCATGAGACTGCACTGGCACTGCAGTACTGTATGTTCATGACCATGATGACATGTGTACCATTACTAAAAATATAGGGTGATATTTTCTTTTGTTGTTTAGATTTATTTTGAATACTATGTGTGTTTTGCAAATGTTATTTCTGCAGTAGCACTGAGTCAGGCAACATTTTTGAAATCCCACCGCTGCCATACTACTACTACTACTACTAGCTTGATCGAGAAAGCAGAGAGTTAGATTGATTGACTTCTGTTGACCGTGATACCAAAACAACCAATTCAAAAGCCTTCAAGTTCAACTTGACAAATTCTGGAATGAACAGAATGGGGTCTTTGAGGCTTTACGGTGTGTGTTCCGATCACTCACAAAATCAAATTGGATGTTTTGATACCACATGAAAGCGCATATTTTTCTCATAACCCCTGTAAATTTTCACACGTATATTATGTTTTGTTGAAGAGATATGGTCAAAAAAGTGCTGAATTAATGGAACATTTTGTTAACAAAAATAAATATCCTATACGATTTATGGGTCACTCTCAGACACATATTTTCCTGTAGTTAATTTGGCTCAAGATATGAGTATGAAACTTTACTATTGCTTTATATATGTGATGACCCTTCATTATATGGAAAAAGAGTATGTTAAATTTTTCACCAGATCGGAATACTTACCTTTAATTAATTAGCCCATCAAACATTTTTAAGTGTATACCATTGTCGTGATTTTATCGGGTTGCTCAGAGTCTGTAGTTCCAGATCTGTAACCAGAGGTTGTAACTTGTTTGATAAACTCAAGCCAAAGAACCTGCTTGAGGCAAGGTGTAAAGGACAGCCTATCGTATATAGGCCTAAGTGCACCTACAATGTTATTGTACCAAATGTCCCGAGAAATTGTAATTTTTATCAAATACCGGTACGCTCCACAATGATACAAACACTAAATTTACCTTATACCTCCTACTCTAAAGACTTCACCTTGGGTTGTCAGTCACACAAAGATATTCAAGAGGTAAGCTTACCAAAAATAAATTGTTTGATTTTTCTCTTTTGTGCAGTATGACTTTTGTACTGGTATTTATTTTTTGAAGTTTCCTTTAATTTCATACTTGAAAAAATAAAACCAAAAACAATTTATGGTTTTTCCAAATTCTAGTGGCATTATTTCATTTTTTATTACAATTAAATGTGAAAGGCTGTCCTATAAATGGGGATTTTAGATGCCGTTTTGAATAGGAAATGTGCGGTTGAGAATGTTTTCACTGTCATATTTTGTAAGCTTACGATCGAAATCAGACAAATTGTGATTAGATTCTTTGATTTACATTGTATTATTATATTTAAAAACTAATTTTATGTGAAAGAATTGACATTCAAAATGTGCCTTTCATTTGCACTTTCAGACATACGGCAATAAATGTGCTACCATGATCATGATTTTTGATTCAGTGAAGTGTGCCATTCAATGTACAAAAATGTATTCAGTCGATGAGCGCGATTACTTGCGCTCCTGAAATGATGTTAAGGGGCGCGGTAGGAGCGCATTCGCGCCCGCGCTCCTTAAAAATGAAGGACTGCACTTGTAGTGATAACTCACAGTATTTGCAATCATACCTTACGAAATCGGTAAGCTTACATTTCCCAAAATGAGAGATTTTATTCCTCTAGTGTAAGTCCACGGGCTAGATACTACATCATCAATAATCGTGACTACATTTGAGCATTTTCTTTGACAAAGGATGGTGCAACAAAACCCTGCATCAGGGCATCCTGAAGGATTGTTGGTAAAAACAGCGCTCTCAATTACGGGACTTGAGTATTGTGTTAATAAGCAAATGGGGTCGAACCAGTTTAATGTTTGAACTTGTCATTGGAAGTTGTAGTTCTCTACACCAATCCTGTAGCCAGGGGGTGCACCGGGGCGTTGAGTCCCCAAAATTTACAATGTACAAAATAGGTCCACAAAGATCCCTGAAAGGTTCACAAAAAGACCCACCCAAAGCACCAAAAGGTTGTTTTTTGATCAAATGCTACACCAAAACAAAAAATTGTCCTCCGAAAGGTCCAGTTTTGGAAAATTGGAAAACCCACACCCCCCTCAAAAAAAATCATGGCTCCGGGCCTGCTCTGCACAGAATACACGTTGATATAAGAGCGTATGTGATAATGCACACAATGTTTTTTGAGACAGACCTAAATTACCCCATGTCTGTAACTTTGGCAAAAGGTCAATATTGTTTACAGGTCAAAGTGAAAAAATGACTTCAGGAGAGAATTTTTACAGCAGGACTCAATTATTTTTCTCTGCAATTTTTTTTGAAACTTTGTCCACTGTTGCAAATGAAAAAAAAATCCCACAGAAGGTAAGTATCATCAACGTACCCTGTAGACAATGATGGTGGATGTATATTTTGGTACCAGATGATAGCAGTGAAATTGGATTTCCTTATTTGTCAACATTAGAACATACCATTTACCATGACATCACCAGGACTAGGGTGGTCTGGCAAATACTAGAAATTATGAGCACAACCATTGGGGTGGGGGGGGGGGGTATTTCTAACTATGACTTATCACTAGGGAGACCGTTGTGATCGTTGCAGGGGTGGGATAGGCGTTGCTTTTGCATAGAAGTCAGAAGTAAACAAAAATATGACACACTTTCTCAGTTTTCTCAAAAATGCAAACACATTTGCCAGAAAAGTTTGGGATTTGTAACATGTATACCAGCCAAGGATTCTTATAATATTAGCCAAATAATTAGAATTTTGATAGAGGTGTGACCTTGGGGATGAAATGTAGATCATGAATTGTCCCTTTAAACTCTATCTTCAAAATGCCCTCCCTGAAAACTGCATCAAGAATATTCAAACGATCAACATTCTACACAGCCGGTGTGTACTCGTGATCATCAATTGTTAGAAGCTTTCCTGTTCAAAGTCCTTTTAAAATGTATGTGTCAATATGGTACTCTCACTCTAAACTGATTATGTCAGTTAGAGAGTGATACGTTAAATATTGCTTCACCTTCTAAATTGTATGATGCGTTAAAGTAAAAAGATTCACTAATATTGTCAACATAGGTTTAAAACAGTTAAAGACCAGCAACAAAAACATGGCTTTTGAGTCCTTTTTCTATCAACTCTATAGGCTTTTCTTCATTTTTTATGTTAATATGACAAACACAATCCCTTTGAGCGGCACATTTTTTACTTGTGGGAATAAGGATACATAGTCCAGTTGTACATATTAGCAGTCAAGTTAGCTCAATCAATAAGGCGTTCGCTTGCGGTGCAGAAGGTCCTGACTTCGATACCCCGCTGGTGCACAAAAGTTGAGTGTACTTGAAATTCCCTTGGACAAGGAATTAACTGCTAATTGTCTCGTGGAAAACCGAACGAAACTCAGGGAGCTGATCCGTGCAGCGACGGTGCATATGTGGGCTGATCAAGGTTCAGCACCCCTAGAGGTTGCCGCAGAACCTGAAATGATGCTTGGTGTGGAATGGAGCTTTACTTGGGCAACAGTGGTCAGCGAACACCTGTAAAGTGTACAGAGGCCGAGTGGAATTACAAATCTGGGAGGCATAGCACACTATAAATACCCATCCCCATCCCCTATTAACTAACAATTAACCAATAGTGGAGTTCTCCAACTGACAGATTCAAATATTTGGGGTTGTGGCCACATCACCTGAACCTCTTGGCCTGACCAATTAATAAGGCCATATCCATGGAATTAAAAGTGCTGTCGTGATCCAATAAGATTGTTTAGGCACATTTTGTGAGGACTATCTAGAGTTACCAATCACTCAACTCTCCCTGTATGTATGTAGAGGGATTTATTGGAGTAGGAGTATTGAACTTGAATATTCCCTCCAACTAAGTAAATCAATTCAAGTTTATATTGACTAGATGTCATATGGTGTCATACACTTGCAGTACTTGCTGATTATGAAAGACAGGTTGTAGACCTATGATTTTTCAATGATATTAGTTTTCCTCAGTGTTGTCGTACATGTTTCAGTCTACTTGCATGGAGGTCATTTTACCAGCACCTTACATTCCGTTATGAAGGGAATAGTTAGACATAGGCATTTAAACATAGAAAGCAGACAACATGAATAATAGGCCAAAGTTTGAAGATACCACATATCAGGCTAGATTTTTTGATGAAACTAATGAAGTTTTTAACTTTAAGTCAATAAAAAAGAGTAGCACTGCTGCCTGAAATCTTAAAAGTCGCATTGATTTAATGCATGATATAAAACAATTCAAAATTTGGGAAGTACAGGATCTGCAGCTTAGTGCTAAACTTACTTGCTTAAAATTAAAGAGTGTTAATATTAATAATTATAACCCAATTTAATCTCACAATATCTTATTGAAAGAAAGTTTTATAAATTATTTGAGCCTAAATGCATCAACACCTGAGTTAGCTATGATACAAAATTGCTGCAGCATCTGTATGGTGGACGACTGTCCTACATGAACTAAGCATGTGCACCCTTAAAATAAAATATACATTTTACTGACCTTGACATATATTCTTACCTTTGCTTAAAAAATGTACGAGATTAGATATTATTATTATACATTGTCATGGTAATGATTTTTAATAAAATGTAAAAATTCCAGAAATATTTTTGATGTGAAAACAATTATTATTGGTTTTGTTTGTGGTTTTGATTTGTTTCATAATTATGATTCCAGTAACAATATTGTCAAACTAACCCTAATACAATGTACTCCTCAAAAATCAGGCAGTGGATGCACAAGTGACTAGATTTAGGCACGGGGCTAAATGCAAATTTAGAATACATTATTTGTGTCTTTCTATTGGGTCACAAATATTTAGAATACTACAGAAATCCTCTTTTACCTTTCCTCAAAAAATAACAAAAGTGTCGTTATCATAAATAGTAATAACCTTATTTAGAATCCAAATCAAATGAATTATATTCATATGACATTTCTGACTTTGAGAATTTGGTAGTATGTGTACAAATGAACATGGATATACTTGATATCCATGTGTTTTCATTAAAAACATTTGAAGTCAGATGCTATTAATTTTGTATATAGTGTAAATCACATGTAATCAGTTTCTCATAATTGGTGAAACTCGACAATAATAAAAGTAGTTGGAATGGCTTCATTCAACTGTTTACAGAAAAAAAAAGCATGTGATGTGTAAGTTGATTGTGATGTGACAAGAAAATCAAGTCTGTATCCCACCCCCTATACCCCTGTTTCAATGTTGGATTAAAGGATTGTAGGGAGGAACATCAAAACTCATTGAGATCAATAGGAAAATGTGCCAGCATCGTTTTTCCTTGCTTGTAGTTTTGGGACAATGTCATGACCAGTGTTTCTGCTAAGGCCGTATGGCGCGCCATTGGCGCAGGAGCTGTGAAAATTGGTGCAACGAGTTTCTGAAAATGTGTGAGAAATATATATTTCTAGCTTTATTGAGCCAATTTTTAGCCACAGCTCATGATTTTGGCGTAAGCACCTCTTAAACTTTGTCAATTTTGCTCAAATTGGCGCAAGCTCAAAAACCTTAGCGGAAACACTGGTCATGACCAATGTAGAGCTTGCACCAATTCGACCATTTTGACAAAATTGAAGAGGCGTTTGCACCAAAATCACAAACCGAGGCTTAAAATTGGCTGAATAAAGCAAGAAAAAGACATATTTTTTCACACAGTTTTCAAAACCCATTTGGCTCCTGTGCCAACGATGCGCTATACGGCCTTATAGCAGGAACACTGTTCATGAGGTTGTTATTGTGAACATATCAGCGTAAATAAGAAATGCTGAATTCAAAGTTGATCGGATCTATAGATACGGTTTTGATTTTTGCAACAGACTGAACTTGTGATGGGAATGATGAAGTTTATGTGAACTACTAGCTCTCCAGTCAATAACATTGTAGGCTTTTTAAAAGATGTTGTTAAATGTCAACTTGCTGCTAGTGCATGGTACATTTGGGTACTGCATTTCAGTCTTAAGACCTTGATGAATATTGACTCCGACTTGTTGACTTGTGTTGTACTTGTCACATGGTCTGGCAAAGACCTTTTCAAATTTCATGTTCGTAAACATACATAGGTCGAAATAAGCCAGAAGATTTCCAAGGCATTAGTTTGGCTCTTTGTGTAAAATATTTAGACCCCTCCAATTTTGCTTTGCCTGTTTTTTTGTTCCATATGCCATGTATTATTTAGTGCTATAGTATTTGGATGCATGTAAGTATTTAAACATGAGCCATAATTTTGAGGTTCTTCTGGGTTGTTTTTGATTTGAATTATGAGTGTAAGGGCATTTGGCCCTAGGAATCTCCGTATTCTGACCCTAGTATAGCTAGGTGTAGCTTGTTTGATTTGTTCAAACCATGGATGTTCAAACTAAACTCTATGGGCATTTGTAATTAATAATTCTTTTTAGCTGTCAATACAAATGAGTTCATGGCCAAATGAATCTTGAAAGGCAACAACCAACCATCTTTTACATTCGCACTAGCGAACCTTTTCTCATTTATCAGACTAGCGAACCTTAAGATTAACTAACGCTTTTTAATTTTGGTCTAGCGGACTTAATTTCATTTTTGAACTTGGGCAAGTCCAAGCTATTGTTTCCCATTTTCTGATGTCCCATACGTAACATGAGGGTGTTATAACATCAATAATAAGAATCTCAGGACAGAACTAATATGTTCTGGTTGTTGTATTTAGGGAGAGCATTCTTAGTTGTGAAAATGGTTTGAATTCACTCAAGCGTATCCGAGAACCGTAAAGAAGTTTACAGTTGTTACGTATGGGACATGTTACGTATGGGACATTAATAATTTGATATTACTCAAAATACTGACAACTTTTTAAAATGATTTTTACATTAAAAGATGGGTACTTCCATGTGGTCTAAACCTGTAAGGTTATTTAAGAAAATAAATCTTTCTTCAAGTTCAACCATCCAATAATTGTGTTACGTATGGGACGGACGTCTTCTCCAGTCCCATACGTAACGCACATCGTTATTGACAATATCTCATTAGTAAATCTGCATTTTAAGTTTATCTTTCCATGCATGATGTACTTAATCATTGCCCAACTATAGGTCACAAAAAGAAATTCTAGGAGTTTAATCTGTAGGAGTTACAGGGTCTTGAATTCTCTGATTTGTCCCATACGTAACGCACGCGTTAGCTTGGACCTGCCCACTTGCAAATCCTCTTCATTTTCGGACAGGTGAACCTTCAGACAAGCGAATCATCCGACTGGTGAACCTTTGGACTAGCGGGCTGTAATCTCTTGATCTACATGTAGAAGGATAAAACTGTTGGAGAAATACGACAGGCCAGTATTTCATTTTTGTAAGGAAAGAACAGGCCTCTGGCTTTTGACCCGAGTCATATTGGGTAGCTCTATTAATAATCTTTATACTCAAAGAGCAGATAAGGTGCTTGGATAAATTAAGATGAGTACAAGGGAATTTGAGCATTGGGCTTGGCTTCTCAGCTTATGAATTTTGTAATTTCCTCTTGGTCGCAAGTAGTTAAAGGTTCTTCAACGGTATGTGTGTCTTTTTTATTTTGGTCGCTCACCTCACACACACCGTTGAAGCAACGAACGATGATTTACGAGGAGCAACGTAAATAGATAGCGAGCGAAGCAAAAATGATTCGCTCCCAAAATCTCTTTTACCAGTCTTCACTTGCTACGGTCAACCAAGTGAATTTACGCGAATGTCCCGTCTGTTACAGTCATAAACGTTGTATAACGAGACTAATTTGTTACGTGAATGAAATTGACGGTAAATTGACAAGCAAATTTAGTCCCACTGATAAACACAGGGAGAGAAAAGATCCTCAATTTCCAAAAAATGCATAAAGTTTTAGCGGAATTTAAATTATTGATGTGAAAATTAAGGAAACAAAGATTAGGTGCAGACCAATTTGGGAGTGAGTATCAATATTTTAAAGGGAAATTTTTGGCGCTCCTCGGTTTTGTATAGCTCAATGTGAAAACTTAGTATAGGGGAGAATTCGTAAAAGATAAAAGACCTTCCCAATAAAAGAAATGTCTTCTACCCGGTCTTACTAAGTTTGCTGCAAACTGCAAGTTGATTTTAATGAAAAAAATGCTATATAAAATTATGCTATATTAATTTTTCCGTCACCTGATCATGTACCGCAAGTTTATGGAACACTATTATCTATTAGAATTATGACTTGATATACCAGGAAATCCATATCTGAATACCCCTTAAATTGTTATTCATTATATTTACATATTTCAAGTTACAATTGACAGGTGAAGTACAAGGGTAGAAGATTTTGAAAATCTAATTTCATTAAACTTCAAAAAATCTTAAAATGCCTTCTAACTTTTTATACTCACAATTTATGTATTAGATTTCATGTATGGAAACATAGTAGTACAGAGCAGCAGCCTAAATGAATATTTCCCATGTTAATAGTTGCTCTAGATATTACAACTTTGTGGTATCACATTCTTAAAAACCCAAAATACTCTCGGATTTCAGAGTGAAAGAATGCAAACATGTACTTTAGCAGGTACTCTATGGATGTAACTAGATAGCCCCCTGTCAGACTAAGCCAAGATGATTTTCAAGATAGATTCCAAATTAAATGACTGTCAGTTATTTGGGCTTTTTAACACATCATTTTGAAAAGGATGGTGCTATATAAATCAAAACCGTGTGCTTAGTGTGTTGTTTTCAAATAGAATGATGAGAAATGTAAATGGGACTATAGAGACTGCTTTATATAAAGAGGGCTGTCTCTTAAACGTTAATCTGTGCAAGTTCTTTATGATCAGTGAGTTTGATTTGTGCAAAATAAAGATAACTGATGATTCAAAAAGGCTCTAAAATCACTGATTTATAGACAATTATAAGAGAATTACTGCTCTTCTGGATCCTTCTCCCCCACACCAAACTATTCTGGATCCTACTCCCTCACACCAAACTATTCTGGATCCTTCTCCCCCACTCCAAACGGTTTCATGGCAGTCCTTGCCATGGCTGAGGAGCGGATCTAGGAATTTTCAATTGGAGGATTTGTGGGTGTTGAAAAGGCTCTTCAAGATTTT
The DNA here is from genome assembly GCA_000969725.1 of Ophiothrix spiculata. Lineage (NCBI taxonomy): Eukaryota > Metazoa > Echinodermata > Ophiuroidea > Amphilepidida > Ophiotrichidae > Ophiothrix > Ophiothrix spiculata. Next base: position 21,256 of record JXSR01S035718.1, read on the forward strand.
TGAACAGTTATTTTTGAACACAGTATTCATTTTCAAGAAGTACACACTGTGTTTAGGAAATACAATTATGATATTAAAACAGCAATGGCATTTCAGCACCCACTCCGAGTCAGGCATCACTATACAAGTATAAGGGTGGTCTCAGCCAAGACTCATTATGCAATGTATAAATGTGCATCTGAACCAATTTATAAAATACAGCAACTTGAATGAATATAACTCGCACAGTGCACACCAAAAATATCCATAGATCCCCAACCCACCGGCCGTGTTTATGGAATATGAAATAAAAAGGAGTTTAATTTGATACGCTTTTCATTTTTGTCGAGAAAGTAATTTCAACCGTTGTTTTGCCGTGATGAAATATTCAGATTTAACTCTTTCAACAAGCACATTACTGTTACATAGGATGTTAGAATTCACCTCATCAATATTGTCGTCTTTTAAGCCTCAACTTGTGAAAGAATGTGTATTTTCCATTTTCAAAGTATGCTACAACTCGCAAGACATGCTGCTCATTTATGCATTTTTCAATAAGAGAAGTCGTAACGTGATGAGAAAACCATGAGGTGGAAATAACCGCATCAAATAATCATCAGGTACCTGATGCAAGACATTGTAGAAATCTCCCTGGCTTGCCATCAAGTGTACCAGCCAGGATTTGCTCAGTTGAAGTTCGCCTGTGTACTTTCTTAATGTGATAATCATCAGGGGAGGTTGGTCAAGTTTGTGTCACTGCTTGACTGTTTCTTAACTTATCCACACATATTGTTTATAGACACTCATGGATAATAAAATAGTCCCAGAATTAAAATATGGTAATTGTAACTGTTTAAATCTATGGGAATTTCTTTGCTATGGGCAAAGATATCTTTGCAGTGTTGGCCAGCCTCTTTTAAGCATTTTTTTAGAAAGTCCATCCATGCCGTGGTCTAACTTAAGAAATCTATTAAATCTTGCTTTAGTTTCAATATATATTCATAGGAAGAGAGCAGAGACGAGCTTGTGAAGAATTTTAAAAGTCAAAATTTGCCAACCAAATCGAATAAAAGGTAATGGTTCTGGCAAAAGATAATATTGAAGGATTTTTTGATAGCTAGCTGGCTAAGTAAATTGAAAAAAAAAATATAAAGAAAATTCATTGTAAAAAATGTGAATGCACTTGGGAATAAGAAATGTGGGAAAGCAGAAATGACCATAATAATCATTAAGTAACTTAATTAAGGAAAAAATTTAACAAAATAATACACGTATCACCGGACTAATGCTGATTTGACTTGTATTTTTGAACCCTGGCAAGTTCCTTTAAAGTTCTTCTGTTATTTTGATTTGAACAAAATGTTGGAAGTGCAAAATTGTTATATTCAAAATACATGAATGCAGCTTTTCAACTGTTAGTGTTATTATTTTATAACATGAATGTTGTTTGATACAGTGCATCTCTGTATCTGTGAAAGTACGTAGTATTTGTATTGCTGAATAGTTAATGATACTATTAACTTTGGATCTATTTTAGTATTATTTGCACATTTTCATGGTCAGTCAACTTTCAAAATGTTGTTTCAAATTTTAAGAACTTTTTGTTTTTAAATATATAGTAATTTGTAAAAAATGGGAGTTTACTATAAAAGAAGATATCAGGACCTTCCCATTATGCCTTGCTTCCAATGGGATTTTGTACAGAAAGTCGTGAAAGGTATTAGTGATATCTTAACATAGCACAATTAGGGACGCACCATTAGACTTCAAGGGGGGAGCAGGAAGCTTTTGTTTACAATAAGATTAACCCCCAAAACCATCATGACAAGTAATCAATATATCGGCTTGCCGCAAAATTTTCAAGATGTAAAATTTAGTTTGCGCACATGAAATTTTCGACGTCTCGCTGGTCGTGCAACTACCTCATTTATGGTCACAGCTCATGCAAAGGGCTAATTGCACAATATGGAGTTCCTCTAAAGTTTCTTGAATGTACTGAATCCTTTTTATTATTGATCTAGAGAAGGTAGGTTTTGGATTTTTTTTTTTTTTTATAGATCATAATGTGTTTGATGTTGCATCAGTCAATCAGCTGATTAACTAATTCTCACACATCAGATACCTAATGAATTTTCTCTTGTTTTTGATGTGTTTCGGGGTTAAGACCTGCTATTTTACCCAGCTAATTACGTGTTGTTTTAGTTTGTACTAACTCACTTTTCTCCCCACGGGCCACATTTATATTCAGGTGTGTTATACTTTATTTTGAAGGCCTAACATGGAATTCTCTATTTTTGTTGTGATGTGAACGCACCATTTAGCTATAAATGGGTTTATTGAGTCAGGCGTACTCATACTGCAGGCTTTCATTAGTGCGTTGTATTCGGGCTATGTTTTCCACTAATGGATCTATAGATAGCTTGTATGAAGTTCAATATTTTAATGGAGCTAATCTGAAATTATAAGACTGTAGTTCTTAATACTTCAGCTTTAGTGACTGTATAATGTATGGGGTATTTGTTTTCTTTCTG
>JXSR01S035726.1:0-10945 GCA_000969725.1 Ophiothrix spiculata
AAGTATAATTCAGTGTTTAAGGTCAATCGACCTTTATAACGTTTTAATTACGTAACACATGAGCCGCTTGAAACAGTTTGGTATGTATGGTTAGGCAATACCCTAGGATAATACCAAAAAAATACTATGGTACCCGGTAACCCTACTTTATGAATCTCAAGTGTCTAAATCATAGGGGTTGGTAAAGAGTACCCTATCTTGACCAATGTCTAAACAAAAGATCCAACTTTTTGCATTATATCTCGTCACACCAAACGTTTCATTCATTTTGTTTTCCATTTTGTGCTAGCAATATATACAGTTGTATATAAGTTAATAAACTATTCATCTTTAAGAAATGAATAACGTATGTTATTTCAAACAGCACATTAAAATTTCAGTTTTTATAAGTACCTAACGTATGTTATTACATAGGATTCATGTAATATGATCGTAATTAAGGAAACTAGATGTATAAAGTTGCATGCAAAATTAACAACTCTCAACCGAGCAGACAACAATCGCTTGCATTTAAGTTTTGATACCTGCACATAGACTAATCTTTCTTCATGTACACATCCCCGCATCTCAATACCGGCCTCTTGAAGAACATTACATGTCAATTTTATACATACTCTTGATTATCTGTCCAAGGGGCGTCAGAAGGAAAATATCAAAAGTATTGTCTGTGGTCTCTTATCAATCGATCAATCAATCAATCAATCAATCAATCAATCACTCAAGGTGAAAACACACTATTTTGAGCTATCAAACATTTGGTGCAACAAGTCTGTGTTATTACATTAATTCCAATGCATCTTCTAATCAATAACGGATGATTGGTGTTGAAAATCACCAAGCAAAGAAAATTTGGTGGAGTATTGATTTTTCATCACCAAGCATCCGTTACTAATAGAAAATACATTGTAACTATATATCAGATTATAAGATGACAAAGACTTGATGCACCAAATGTTTGGTAGCCCATAAGAAGTTTGTTTTCACCTTCACTCACTCACTCACTCATTCACTCACTCACTCAATCAATCAATCAATCAATCAATCAATCAATCGATCAACAAATAAATTAAAAGGAAAAATTAACCAAATGTCAGCAGTTTTTAAAAACAAATTAGCACACTACTGGTCATCCTTTTTGAGGTGAGGCCCATTTGCGCCTGGTAATCGTTGATTAGAGTTAATTAATACCTTTATTTGGCTAATATTTTCAATTAATTTTATAGCCTAATACATTATCTTCAAAATCATACCAAATTTATGACATTTCATACGATTATTGAAAAGTTGTGACAACATTTGATGCACAATGTACGTATCTCATCCACACCAACCACATTTATGCCTGTTTTCATGTCTGGCTAAATTAGCTTATTGACTTATACTTGTTAATAGCATTAATAATCAATTTTATTCGTGTTAATTCCAACTTGTTTTTGATAAACAATAACTAGCCTTTAAAATCATATAAGATTTGTGACACTACAATGAATTTTTAAGGAGATATGACAAAACAATTCATGCACAATTTTCATGATGCCTCAACCTCACCCACCTCAACCTCACCCAACTCCACCCTGGCTAAGTAGCTTTAACGGGTCATTAAGCTTAATTAATCACTTCATTTGGGTCCTATTCTTGATTTCTTGAAAGTCAAATAAATTGTCTTTAAAATCATACCAAAATTATGACATTTCATTTGATTGTTGAAATGATATGACAAAAATTGATGCATAAATCACTCTCCATGTAACAAATCCACCATTTATGGGTGCCCACATTAAAAAGAATGACCTACTACTGTGGTTACTCATGCTAGAACTATAATAAAACACACCAAATTCAATTCAATTTATTTCTTCATTTTTTCGGGCTTAAAAGTGTGACCAAAGCCCTCAAGACTTACACAGTTCAAACGTCCCTGATGGTCAGATTCATTAGACTGGCAAACTGAAGTTTGCTTTCAAGATTTTCATTGAAACCTAATATTAAAGATAATGAAAATCAAAATGTAACTACAAATATAAATAATTAGAAGACTACCCCAGATTAAGCACAAGTACTTCTTCAAACTAATGTAAGATATCATAACCGCAATAATATTGATAATACAACTGACTGTCAACAGTTAAAACAGCTCAACTAAAGAATGTTTATTTTTGTTTTAAAAAGTCTTCTCCTATGTAATAAATGTTACTAGATATTTATTTTCTTCCGATTACAAATCAAAGAAAATCATTATATTACATCTTTTCTGTATACTTAATTAGAATAAATAAACCTTAAATAATGCTTAACAAAATACACCCACACAAAATAATTTCTGTAAATAAAGGTAAAAGATAGAAGACAATGAAAGGAAGAAAAAAATAGGAAATACGCTGATTTTAAAGATAGTTCTTCATCATATCAACTGTAACAGTAATATTTCGAGTAATATTAAAATCTATCAAGGGACTAACTCTCTTTTGAGTCTAACCATTGCGTATTTACTTTGAAACTCTCTTTACGATGATGTCAATGTTTAATATTTGTTTATAATATTGGTGTTTATCGGTGAGACATTGATAAGAATAATCATTATATACTACATTAAAGCTATGGTCACAAAAGGTCGTATACGGCGGTCGTACGACCGATAAACAATGTTTATTTTACCACTTCGTAAGCTTTCGTACGAACGTCTTGCGGTGGCCTTACGAAAGAGTGTTTTCTCATAATCAGTTCGCAAGGTCGCACACATTTCTGACTGTGTTCGTGCGATAGACTTGTGAATTTTCAATCAATAAAGTACATGAATAAAGCGTGGAAAAGGGGAGACAAAACGAAATAGAGAAAAAAAAAACAAATTAGAAAGGGTATTAAGAGAAGGTGTAGAATTAGTGAAAGAGAAAAGAGAAGGGTAAAAGTAATTTTACGAATTTTACAAATTCCTCGCTTATGAAAAAAAGGTCACAATGTTCGTACGATCAAAAGATTCGTACGAATCATTTAAGAATGAGGTTCGTACGACGTTCGCACGGCGCTCGTAAGAATAGCAGGCTTTGTCTTTTAAGGCGCGCGCGCGCGCGAATGCGCGCCTTCGCGCGCCTAAAACCCACCCAGTCTGAGCGATTTATCGCGCGCCTCGTCGGTTTGTACTGGAGATTTTTCATAACATCAAGAGATGGCGTCCTTTTTTGTTTTGGGACATCGTGACGTCATTCATTCATAAAACCATGCAGCCATCTTTGAAATGTATTCTTCCGAGTGGTAATTTTATCGGCGAGTTTAGCAGCGGGTAAATAATTCCACATTAATTTATATTGCTATACAGATGATTTTTTAGGTAATTCAAACATTTATATGAACTATCAGGCCCTTCACTTCAGTTAATTCAAATGATGTGTTGCAAACAATTATCGTTTTAGAGCATGAAAATGTACGTATTGTGACTGTCGATCGCGATGCCATTTAATGCTGTATTTCCATAGAGAAATTACTCATAAGCAAACTTGGATTTTTATCACTTCATTACAAAAATCATATTCCTTATGAAACGATTCGAATATAGTACACAACTATTATTAGTTTTCTCTCTTGAAATCTGCCGCTTATAGTTCATGAAAAAGATTCTAAAAACGAGAAATGGGTATATTTTCTGCGATGTCATATCTCCACAACTCGCGGAAAACCAAAACAGGTGTTGAAGCTTCGCTGGGGGTCATGTTTTGAGAATGATCACGTCGCATGCGTGAAGCACAAATTACAGTTTCTGTAACGGTCGTATCAGGCGTTCATTTTTATGAAATGTCTTTTCAGGCGATAGATGTATTTCCCCTTGACGAAAATGAGTTTTGTTTTTAAAACATATTAAAAAATACCCTTACGACTGGTCGCAAACGCAAACAACAGGCGATCAGTTGTTTTGACCGTTTCGTACGAACGTCGTACGATGTTCTTGGGGAACAATTCTGAAGTTCGCAGCCTGGTTATTTGTCATGTTAAATATATTGTTGCGAGTGCCTTGCGAATACCTGCATACGATTACCGCACGGCGTTTGCACGGCTGCCGTACGAACATAGTAAGAACTTTGCCATTGTAATTCCTATTCAAATGAATACTTTTTTAATGAGGATTTACCAGAGACGTGCTAATCATCTCTCTGGGATTAGCATATAGTAATCACATTTGCTTAATACCCTGGTCACATAACCTTGCGGTGAGGTTACGATTACGTCATAAAAGCGACACCGATCGGACAACGACCGGAGTCCGACCGGTGTTCGGACGGTGTCTGTGAGCCGTAGAGACGCCGTAAGCATGCCGCAAAAATTTAATTCTGAGTTAAATTTAATCCTGCGGTTTGTATACGATGTCTTCAGTTCTGGTCTCATAACCACCGGCGTCCGACCGGTGTCCGACCGGGCACCGCAAGCATTCTGCGGTGTCATACCGATGTCATACCGGCGTTGCGGCTTCTTGCGGCTTATGTGACCAGGGTGTCATATGTTGATATTGACATGGTCGGTGAACATATCAATGGCTCGTACGAGCCATTGGTATGTTGTTCTTATAATTTTTATTATGTGAACGAGTAAAGGCACTGCGACTGATTTTTAAATTCAGGGGGACTGAATAACGTACTCTTACTTGAAGTTGAAAGTATTGAGTGCAAGTATACTTTGCGATAGTGGCGCCAAGGGGAATTTAATAATGATGTCACCCCTTTTTTTCCATAAGGGAGGAATTTGTTGTAATGACGGTATTTTGTGCCGTAAAATTACTTTTACCCTACTCTTTTCTCTTTCTCTAATTCTACACCTTCTCTTAATACCCTTTCTTTATTTGTTTTTTCTCTATTTCGTCTTGTCTCCCCTTTTCCACGCTTTATTATTGTACTTATTGATTGAAAATTCACAAGTCTATCGCATGAACACAGTCAGAAATGTGTGCGACCTTGCGAACTGATTATGAGTAAACACTCTTTCGTAAGACCACGGCAAGATGTTCGTGCGAGAGCTTAAGTTAAATTAACAAAAGTTTTGTAACATTTACATGAATGTTTGGCACTGATTTTACTGCTTTACAAATAATTATTATATTTCACCGCAGTGGTTTTCAATCAGTGCATTTCTTTTACCGAGGTACCAGGCCCAAAATGATTGTTTTGTCATTTTGGCCTATTTTAGGCCTATTTTTTTGAAATATTTCAAAAAGTAAGGCAAAAATCAAAAATTTGAGAAATTTGTTCCTAGACATGTGTTTATAGATTCTAAAAAGCATAAAAGGTCCAACTTTAATTTTCCAAATTTAGTTTAGACTAGGGAAGTGTACCCAATTAGAGGGGGGGGGGGTTACTTTTAATGTACAATGTAGTATAAGGATATAATGTAAATATTTTTGTTTGTGTTTTTAAATCATGTTGGAAATATCTGGGGTATATGGGAGGGTTAACAGGCCTATAATTGGACTTGAATATTGTCATTATTTTTTCTCTTCAATTTGCTTTTGCATACTTTGAAGGCACCGTCAAGTACGTATGCCGCTGTTGTAAAAGCGTATGTTCAAATAATTAAATAAATAAATAAAGTTAGGTTGTTTACAAATATAGTGGTCCAAGAACAAGGGTTTTTTGGACCTTGGTCCAAAATCATACATTTAGGTCCAAAACTGACCTAACCATCATCTTCTACATAAAATCCCACATCTAGAAATGTATACTTTTATATGGATTTACTTATCGGTTGCTGAGTTACAAAGCATAACATATTTCAGAAAATGAGGGGTTAACTTTCATTACATGTTACTTGCCTTAAACTTTTGTACCGCTGATTTTGACAATTCACTGGTAATAAATCTTCCAATATTAAAGGGGCAATTCATGATTCACTTTTCACCCTCAAGGTCACCACTATCAAAATCGAGTTTTTTAGCTTAAAAGGACCCTAAAGTGGTATATGTTACGATCACCAAACCATTCTTTCATATGTGCTTGCATTTTTGAGAAAAATGAGTTTTCTAATTATTGTCGGGGCCCCAACAGTAATTACAACACAGTAGTCTATGGGGATTTCTCCAAATGCTGAAAAGCTTGTAACTTGGAAACGAACAGTCGGAATCAAGTGAAATTTTCAGTATATATTTATGTTGTACTCTTCTTTTTATTTAGCTAGAAAAAGGACCACCTAAAAATCATGAATTGCACCTTTAAGCCCACCTACTACTATGTGGTCTTTTTTGAGGGTTGAGAAGGACACAATGATACCCTCGAGGCATATTCCTGTCCTTCAAGGTATTGAAAAATGTTAACTTAGTGGTATTTGGACTTAATATTGGATTATTTATTACTGGTGAAATGTTAAAATCAACGGTACAAAAGTGTAAGGCAAATAACGTGCAATGTGTGCCCTTAACACGTTTCAAACATATGGGTCCTAAATCATTTTGGTATTCATAAAACATCAAAATCTTACGATTTTAGCTAAAAATTGTTTTAGAATCTGGACATTTTGGCAAAAATGGCCACATTGACCGAAAATTTAAATAATATCTTAAATTTCCAGATTTCCCGAATGTACCTGGAATTATTTCATTTCCCGAATATTTCCGGATTTTGGATAAATTTAAAAGTGAAAACACTCAGTGGATCATAGATGTTTCTGTATGTATTGGAATTTCTTAGCATCAGTTATCATACGTTTTCTACACGTTTACTATTAAACGTACTATGAATAAAGTATTAGAAACAATAATTATTTACCTTAACGTAATGTTTTATATAGATAATTTCATAACAGAGGTTTTCTTTTTTATGGATTGCAAAATTTGATCAGAATATCACCCCAGAGTTTTGTAGCTGGCTTTGTATATAAATTATTATTATAACTATACTATTATATATACTACACTAAATGGCTTTTATAGAGCGCTATTACAAACAAAAGCAAAAGCACCAAAAAGCTTGACACAAATAACTTAGAATACCAATCTTAAGACTAATAAATGAAACAATGTTGTGCAATCGCTTGATTATCTATCACATTTAGAGTCAAGGAATTCCAAATGGGAGGCGCAGCATTACTGCGGCTTCACTGGAAAAAACGACATCTGTTTACATTGATTCTTGGTAAGTCAGAAGATGAGCGGAGATATGAAGTGCCTTTATAGGATAAAAAAATAATGGAAATTATGGCCATGGGTCAAACAAATTGCAAGAGTACTGCTATTTTCAGGATAGTATCAGATCAACATATACAATAGCATATCAAAAATCTAGAAAAATCTACTTGGTGGAACAGAGATTAATTTGCATAAAACAAAATGGCTGCCAAAACAGGGGAAAAATGTCAAAATTGGTTAAATCGTGTTAAAAACCATTCTACTGTGTTCCACTAATCACAAAAAATCTGAAAAAGTATACTTTTACACATCTCCGATGTATTGTTAATGAGTTATATCCAAAAACGTGAACGGTCATATCAGGAGTCACGTGATATGCCCTATGGGAGATAGAAATTTCAAAATCGTCGGATTTTTATCAAAATGGTCTCAAATTGTTTCTCTTGCTAAACTATCCACACGAAGTAGTATTTAGCAATGGCTCAGATGTACTATTGCTATGGTTACAGATCAAAGTAAACTTGGGGTTTCATATTTCAATGTTATGTTAAATATGAACTTTGTTTTGCCTGAACCACTGGTCTAAAGCACTTTAAACTATTACTTCATGTAGACACTTTTGCGAAAGGAACATTTTGAGACCATTTTGAAGAAAATTGGGCAATGTTGAATTTTGCGTCTCCCATAGGACCTATTCCCCTGATATGACCTTTCACATAATTGGATATAACTCATTAACCATACTTTGGAGATGGGTAAAAGTTTACTTTTTCTGATTCCTTGTGATAAGTGGCACACAATAGAATGGTTTTGAACACGATTTAACCAATTTTGAAATTATACCCCTGTTTTGGAAGCCATTTTTTTGTTTGTTTTGTTCCACCAAGTAGATTGTTGATGTGCTGTTATATATGTTTGTCTGATATTATCCTGTAAATATCATTACTTTTGTATTTTGATTGACCCATTGTTTATATTTTTACTAGCCTATTATTGTTTAGACACTGGAAAACAAGCAGCAGGATTTTGAAAACGAATCTTTCCCTACGGGTGCCAATGGAGCTTGGCTATTCAGAGGTAAGGTATGATCAAGTCTTCTGGCACGGAAAATCAACCGCACGGTTCTGTTCTGCAGAGTTTGGAGTTTCCGAATGTTTTTGAAAGAAGTGTTGCAAAGCAATGCATTTGCATGGTCAAGTCTTGAGATAATGAGAGCTTGCACTGCTTGTTTACAAGTGTCTTTGTCAATGTAGCGTGTAGGTGTAGGTTGAGAAGAAGAAAGTTAATTGATTTGTGGTGGATAAAACATGATTAAAAAATGACATCTCGCCCTCTAAAGTGGCATCCGAATTCTGATACGCCTGTCGGTGGCGCAGGTAACAAAAAGATCATCAAGAAGGAAAGGAGCTATATCGATGGACTTTGTCAGAATGGTCACTCGTCCTTGTGTACACTATGGTGCAAAATTATATCACTGGTGTTTATACTTTTTATACAGGTGGCGAAAGATGTCGACAACCTACCTCCTCTAACCAGATGAACTGTATGGAGAACTCTAAGATACGTATGTGGTGTGATTGAATAAATACATTTGAAGGATTTCAGTCCAGTAATTCTATGATGACATGCCCAGAGTTTAGATGTTTGATACCATAGTGTAAGATAGGATCTCCTCTTTCCATTGATACCAAAATTATGGAAATCTGTCATTATGACGTAATAAATCATGGCCTACCTGAAAATGTTGATATTTAGTGAAATACAATGTGGTTTGTTTGGCTAAAAGAGGAGCCCTACAATATCAGTCTGTGAACTGTCAATTTTAAGTTGGAAAAAGTTGATACTTTGTACAGCGACTATGTAAAGATGACTTAAAGGTTGCATAATAAAATCATGTTTCTGGCTGTGTGTCTTTTTGGTGATCTTTAAAACTTTTTGATACCTTCTCGTACATGTTGAAAACCTCTCTTGCATCTCCGATAACATGTACCTGTGAACATGGTGAATATGTCATTTCCATTGACTTTTGTACATACCGCATTAATTGTGCGCGGCGAAGCTGAATGTATCCATTGCCCTATTCATTGCATTTTTACATAGGTCTGGTCAGTAGAAAATCAGATCGCTGTTCGCTGGAGCCTCGCTTTTGTCGTTTTTTGGGGCCTGGATTCAGGGATCATCTACAACTATGTAACAAATAGGAAATTTGCCATTGCGAATTGTATACATGTACGTTTTTAGACCCATTTCAGCTGTGTTTCCCTTTTGTCTATCAAAATTCGGATACGTATCCGAATTGTGAGTTCCGTAGAACTGATTTGGGGATGTTTTCAACAATCTTAGAGAAAACTTTTAATAGTTCATTTGGATCAACCGAGTTCTTGATGATCGAAGTGACATGACATGTTGGTGGTAGCGGGTAGAAACTCCATCACAGATTTCATTTTATTATAAAGCTCAAACGGAGGATCTGAGAGTCGTAATTCACGTTCCGTTTTTTAAGGGCAGACCAACACGAGTTTATTACATTATTCCAAAATTACAAAAATTACAAAATAAACATTACATATTTATATAATATTATTTGTAATTAAAAAAGTATCCAGCCTACAATCTGTCAAAATTCGAAAACAATCGAATTGTCCGAACATTTTTATAAGGTTTTGGCAAGTAGTCTGTTGATACCATGATTTTGACCTTGATCAATGATGTGAAATCACCAATAAAGTTTCATGTATAAAGTATAGATTCTATAGATGAGTTAAAACTAATGTCTATAAACACGGGTAAGGAGCTAGTCCACAGATATGCATGAGGGAACAACAAATGCTTGCTGCACATTTCAATAGCTCTACTTGATTTGGCATGAAATTTGAAAGCATGTGTCCTAAATAAAACCTTCTGCGCACGCATAGTGCCGGGCAAGGAGCAATGGATATGACCGCGCACACTGCCGGACATGCCGTCCTATGTCAACTCACCTATATATGTAAGCCAACAATTGCGATATTTTGACATGCTTGCAACAAATACGACGTTCCGTCGTCTCGCTCGCGAAAAAGAACTGTAGCCTTAAACCAATCTATCTTAGTTTTATTGTCTGATATTAAAAACAACTTATTATTAAGAGTACATTACATAAAAAATCAAATAAAGAATTCATGACGTCATTTTCTAGTTTAGTATTTATATTGTCAAGATATTTGATAGAATTTTATCAACTTGAATTATATAGTGGTACCAAATTACCAATACCTGCGGGAATAAAGTCGTGTCGTTGATTAAAATAAAGTAGTTTAATAGAAAATCGAATGTAGTTTCGTTGTCCGGGGATATATTTCGCTATGCATGTATTGTTCAAATTATGTCACCAATCAACTTAATGACACCCTGTCCACATAAGCCGCAATGCCGCAACCGGTATGACACCGGTGAATGCTTGCGATGCCCGGTCGGACGCCGGTGGTTATGTGACCATAATTGAAGACATCGTATACAAGCCACAAGGTTTTAACTCGGAATTAAAATCTTGCGGCATGCTTACGGTGTCTCTGCGGCTTACGGACACCGACCGGACACCGGTCAGACACCGGTCGGTGTCCGATCTGCGTCTGCTGAATTGACGCCGTAAACACATCGTAACCTCGCCGCACGGTTATGTGACCAGGGTAGGATACACTGAGATCGTGAGAACGCATACCTTTGAATAAAATTTACATAGAATGTCTGGTCAGTAGAAAATCAGATGGCTGTTTGATATAATACACCGATAGGTTTCAATTAATCCTGATCAAAATAATACCAAAAAAAAATGTTTGAAAATCTCTATTCAAGACTACTAAAACT
>JXSR01S035733.1:11525-24765 GCA_000969725.1 Ophiothrix spiculata
GCTTTCCAGAAATTTTGAGGCAAAAAATACGGTTTTTGGCATTTTTGGCCAAAATTGACATTTTTTGTCAAAAACTGATATCATCATCATGTTCAGGGTACAAATTCGCTTCTGAAAATGTATACTTTTATATAGTTTATGCAATTAGTTTGAAAGTTAGAGTACAAAAACGGTTTAAACCATTTGAAGGTCTACCCCAGCCTTAAAGCTTATAACTTGTTCTAACGATGATAGACTTTCCTAATCATGTTCAAAACACTGGTGTAAAATTATGTCAGATACTTAAGGTAATAAGTCTCAACGGGGCATTGATATGTTTTATTCATCGGAATTCTCCAAAATGTACATTTTATCTCAATAGTCTCAAAGTTACATAGTGATTTTACAGTGGAATTCCAACACGTTCAATACCTGCTTCAAAACCTGGACGGGAATAACAAACATTTGTGCATAGCGTAGATCGGTTACGGTAGGTACAAAGCTGGAAAAACATAAAACATGTCAGAACCGATACTGTGTCACCTGATACCTTTCATAACATCTTTCAAACTAAATATTCTCAAACTGATCGTCTTGATAGCACTAAATAGACAACCTCGTTCATACAATATGGCAAATGTTGGATTTTCTAAATAATCTTTGTCCATTTCAATCTGAGTTAGATCTGAGTAGGCACTGGCCCATGACCATACTGTCCATGGTTTAGACCAACTTTGGCAGCCATCTTGGCTTAACCGGATAGACATCCCAAAACGCCATCTCCTATTGGCTGTGTTTGAAAAGAGAGCCCACGTTTGATTGGTTGCTGATTTAGCTTGCCGGAAGTTGTCAATACTTAATAATGAGCCCTGTAAATGTCAAAAAGAACAAACAAACATATAAAAATAAGTATTGTAGGAATGGATTACAACTATATAAAATAAACAGTTTATCCTGATTCTTAATTTTGACTTTAATATAACTGAAATACAGAGTATTCCTAAGATCGCTCGACATTTCATGTACATTTATTCTTTCTCATGTTGTATCGGTAAAGAAAGACGAATTTAAAATATAAAATGCAAGTCATCGTGATTAAAGATATATGTACTTGGGATAGCCCAATTTTATTGTATTTAAGGTGTAATGTTTGCTTACAGTCAAAAATTATCAAAACATTGATTTTTGAAGCGACAATTGGGATTTGACCAAATTAAATTTTTTGTGCATTTTCCGATCTATTCTATTAAATAATTGTTGGAATAAGAAACACAAAGCCCATACACCATATCCATTTGTTAAGATACTAAAACTATCTGGTATATTAGACACAGTAAATGAAAAACAAATGTCAAGATTTATAAATGCATATCTCTATATATATTCTTACCGCCACTCCCGCATAATGACCCATATTATTGGGCTCTATCAATGTCGGTTTTAGTTCTGGTGGACCAAATGTATCTCCACCATCATTGCTTACAGACTGTGCTCTTGGTTGATTCTTTGCTAGTGTCCTTGAGTTAAGAATCAGTTTATTTGGTGATATCTCGGCGACCTTTTGAATGAAAGATGTGATATCAAATAAGTATACATACATTGTATATGAAGAGTTTGTTTCCAAAAGGGCATAAATCCACTTTTGGTCAAAATTTAGTAATTGGTGCCATAGTGTAGTACTACCGAGTGAGTAAAAAAACAAACTGCAATAGTTAAATGAGAGCCATATTTTAAGAACAAGAGATATCATGAACATGAAATGTATATATCTAAATATAGATAAATAATAGATTTACCTCTAAAATGGTGAAAGAATGAAGGCGTCGTAGAGATACATTTATTCGAATAGGAAGGCATAAAAACAGTTCTGTCCAAATGTCGTGCATATGTTTTATCAATGGATGACACAATTAAGACATTATTCTTTTTCTTTTGTGTTTGGATGCCTTGAAAAGGGCTGTTTGAGCTTGGTGGTCCTGAATATTCAATTTTCGGTTGAACGTGGACTGGGACATATGTGGCAGGGGATTTCTTCGCGAGCTCACTTCTGGATCCCTTGCCAATGTCTGACGAACGCGATCGACGTTTCTCCTGCTTCTTGCCGTTCGCGGTCTTCCAGGTCTCTCTTTATTTAGGTTATGGAATGTTCCTGTTCTTTTGACTTTTGCCTGAATTCTATAGATGGTGGATGCACATGGTATATGCGATGGAGGAAATGTACCATGTTTTAATCTCCGTTTCGCTTCTGCATGAGATTTGGTGGTAAAATAAACCTCAGCAATAAAAGCACGTTGTTCGTTTGTGAGCTGATCTTGAGGCATTTTGAACAGTAACTGATTAATAAGCTCCCCTTCTAAGACAGTATCCTCAAACATTTCATTTTGCACTTGAAAAAAAACCCGTCTGAATTATCTTTTATATGTAAATTAAAAGATTAAAAAGAGATTTTGCAATGTAATCGGTTTGTGTTAAGTTGTTGGCAAGAAATTGAATTCAATATTGCTACTTACTTGTTTGACGAGGTATGCTCATTTGAACAGAACTGTTTTCATACCATATTTTTCAAATAAGGATATCTTCCCAATGCCTTTATCAATTTTGACCATTCTTTCACTGTTTGAAAGCTTCATTCATGACCTTTTTAGAAATTAATATTATGTGTTCGAAATATGTTTTTACAATATGGCTTCCATCTAATTATTGCATTTTTTTCGACTCGCACGGTATAGTAGTAGTTTAATGGACCCAAGCCATTTTTCCCAAAAGTTGCTTTCATAGAGTTTACCAGTACACAAAAAACTGGGTGTGTTTCCAAAAGGGCCTAAATCTACTACAGTTTGTTTCCAAAAGGGCCTAAATCCAATTTAGGGTGTAAACAAACCTCTCAATAAAAAATAAGCAATACAGTTTTGATTTCCATAAATGATGTCACTGTAGTGAGAGGACCTATCCCTAACTTGTGAAGCACTAAAAGCTCAAAAATGAATTAAACATGACAAGAAATTATCTGTTTGCTGATTTTCAGGTGGATTTAGGGCCTTTTGGAAATAAACTCGAAATGAAAAAAAGCATCACCAAAAAGAACAAAAATCAACTTTGGGTAAACAATTTGTTATTGGCATAATGTAGTACTATAGTAGTAATTTCATGAAGCCAAACCTTTTCCCAGAACTTGCTTTAATTTAGCTTGCCAGTGCACAAAAATCTCAGTTTGTTTCCAATAGGGCCTAAATCCATGTTTTTTTTTCCAAAAGGGCCTAAATCCTCTTCGTAGTGAAAATAAAACCCTCTATAAAAATATATATTATAAAGCTCTGATTTCCGTGGGTGGTATCATTTTGTCAGAGTGATAACGCATTACATTTAATGCAATAAAAACTTTTACCATAACAAGGAATAAGTTTTTGCTGATTTTCTCAGAACTATGAAAAGTGGATTGAGAGCCTTTTGAAAACAAACTCTTCATATACACCGGAAGGTATAGTATTTTTTGTCAACCACAGAACCTTGATAATTCTGGTATTTTTATAACACTCTATAGGCCTTTTGCTCCTTAGTGGCGAGATAATGAATTTCAAATCTATATAATAAAACAGAATTATTTTCCTCTGACTCCGTACATGCAAATTGGGACTGTCCTGTAAGTGGATACAAAGACCTTGTCACTGGTAATCAAAAAACTCATTTTTGTTTAGAAATGATTATAAATAAACATAATCAGTCGTATGTAAATATCTAACGGGATAAAGCTTTCGACAATATCTACTTTTGATGGCGATATTTAACAGTATACCGATATAGTCGCATAAATAATTCCATTGGTAAAATATACAGTATTACGTTTTATCGTATAGCTGGTTGATATAATTCTTTTTTAATTTATTATCACCATCAATGAACGACAAACTTACGTTCCCGAGAAAAACATATACATTGTACATAATAATTCAACATAGGAGGATTGAATGGACCTAGTACCCAGTTAACAATGCTGCTGTTATTAACTGGTTATCACCATTCACTTCATTAAATTACTTGTTTGTTAATTTTTAATACATTTTTGCTAGGATATCTTACAAAAATGAATGATCTCTGTAGTGTTATATCTTCGGCATTGTTCCAAATTCATGACGGAATATCTTCCGACATTCAGAAAACTTTGACGCAAGAACCATGACGAAATATATTTTGAGTCATTGTGCTAAAATATTTTGAGAAACGCGTAACTACCTCCTTTGAGGTAGTCTAATGGTAGAGGCCCTGACGCAATTTTTCTGCATCATTCAACACTATACTTCATCTATCTTCGAATAATGACTCAATATTTTCTGCATCATGATACAAGACGAATGCGTCAAGCCCTTTCGTATGACTCAAAATCTTCCGCCATGTATTTTGAACTGTGCCTTACCGATGGTTCATTTGTTTCTACAAGTTTTCCATCTTCAGTTTGCCAATATGGCACATATCCTCCAGGACGCCAGGTTTCACCATGATCATCGCTTATCAATACCGAAGAATGACAATTGCTCTCATATTCATAAGCTGAAAATTTACAAGAAATTGAAATTTGGTTATTAAGAATTTCTTTCAAATCAGTATTGCGGAAATCATAACGTGACATGTAAATAGTTTTTCTAAAAAGAAGGTAATCACTCAAAATGCCAATATACTGTAGAATGACAAATGCTTTATATTCATAAGCTGAAAAATTACAAGAAGTGGAAATTTGGTTACTAATTAAGAATTTCTTTAAAAAAAAAATAATTGCGGAAATCATAACGAGACATGTTAATATTGTTTTTCCTGAAAAGAAGGTAATCACTCCAGGTGTCCGAAATAATGAAGAATGGCAATAAATTGCTTTTCTACCCATAAGCCGAAAATTAAAAGAAATTGAAATTCCTTTATTAAAATTTCCTAAATATTAAAATAAATATCGCGGAAATCGTAATGTTAAATGTAATTATTTTTTTTTCTGAAAAGAAAATGATCATGCCAAAAGACCCGAGTAATCAAAACAAGTTTCAACGTTTAGGAAAAATGAAATACTGAATGATAATTCTATTGTGTGAAAAATCTAAGTAGAAGAAAGTTGTTGGTTTTCAAAAAGATAATCAGGTTAACATTCTCCAGGACATAATAGTTTCACCTTGAAAAGTTAGGGGCAATTCAGATTGAAAAATGAAGAGTTAAATAATATTAAATACTATTTTGGTCTTTAAATCACCAAGCAACATCAAAGACAAATATGTTATCCGTCATATCAAAATACGGTAGATATCGCAACCTACTTCTTTTTTCATCTCGTGAAAGAAAAAAATCCCATACTTTAAGATGAATATTCCTTTTTACTGGTAACCAATCATTCAAAATGGCACCATCAGGCAGTTTACATTTAACAATATCTTCAAGTATGAATAACATGGTGTTATCGATTTCATGAAATGAAGAAATTAGTAGATTGCGACATACAGTGTTTTGATATATAACGTGTCAAATATGAGGATAAAATAATACCCTATTTTGAAGTGCAGGAGGTAGATTTTATGGTATCGATGGCAGTTTTAACTGTTTTTAAGCACTGAGAAAAAAATATTTCTTACTATTATGACTTCTATTGTAGTCTTTAGCATAAAAGTTCCCAGGAATAACAAGGCGTCCAGACGTCAGTTGGATTCCATGTCCAGGTCCTGCAAAAATATAACCATTCAGCTTCATTTGTTGTACAGGATGGCTAAGAATAATTTTTTCAACTCTTATATTAGAATGTAAGGTTATCTACAAAATAGCAAATGTGCAGATTAATGTGCATATCTTGAGCCAAATTGATTCTACAGGCAAGAATGAGTCTGAGAATAGCTCATTGAAATCTATATGAAATGTTTTTTGATAACAAAATCTTAAAGCAATTAACCACTGTTTTGACCATCTTTTCAACGAAACATAATACGGACGTTAAAATGTGCATGTGTTATGAGACAAATATGGGCTTCCTTATGGTATCAAAATCTACTATTTAATTTCGGAAAGTGGGGGTTCAAAAAGTATTCGAAAAATATTTAATTCAAATAACTTTCAAATGTAACACACATATTGCAACTAGAATCATGAAAATAAGTTCTTTTAAAAATCTGTAAAGATACGGTACCATCAAAACTTAAATTGAATCATGTTTTTAATTAGCTTATCTGAATAATGATAAAACATTGTTAGGGGAAAGTGTATTAGTTTTAACAATATGCACACTGCAGAACACGTAAATTGTGTTCAAATATTACATTTTTAACACATTGAAAACAGGCCTAAAATGGGCAAAAATGACAAAAATATATTTGTGTGCCAATTTTCAATTTTTATATGGATTTCCTTATCGGTTGCTAAGTTCCAAAGCATTAAACATTTAAATGAGGGATTTACTGTACATTAAAGTAATAAAAGTAACAGCCACTTACCAGTAGCAAAGATGCTCGGCACGGGGTTAATTTTCTTAAGTGTCTCGTTTGTGATGTCCCTGGGCAAACTCCACGTCACACCAAGATCAGCACTCTTTAAGGTGACATAAAATAAAAATAATAGAATTTTCATTTTTCTTAAATTTTACAAATACATGTAAATGCATATCAATTTAATTATGATCAACATAATGACGCTTTTTCAAATACAGGCTTGACATTAAATATGGAATATATTTTTTCTGTTGGTTTCCATCTTGAATAATCCGCCTTATCTCGGTATATGAAAACTTCAGAAATGTGTAATTCTTCATATTTGTAGATGTACATGTAAACTTTGAACTAAGACCCTTTTTGTGTGTACCTAGGAGACACAGAAAAAATGGGGAACTTGAAAGCACAAAAACCTCTAAAATTTGGGTCCAATCTCGTGCACCATAATACAGAATTACGGAAATTAAATTTGCTGTAGTTTATTTAATACTTAACCTGGACTCTTGAAATTTTACAAGGTTATTTTGTATATTGTTGGTTACAAATTTTAACCAAACACGGCTTGCCTTGTCATCCATAAGAAGCGTATGGCGCATGGACTTTCCATGCGAACATTCCTATAGTGATTGGAGTGTTCGGACAGGTGTATCAGCCCAAGTATCAAGCACAGCCTAAAGTTACTCATGTATATGATGGTTTGATATAACCTGTTGTTCATCGATATGTTACTTCAGCCACGAAGTCCTCAACAGAGTTCATATCTGTGGATCTTACCAAACAAGGCAAGTGTCCAACATCATGATCTTCCATTAAACAAGCTCGTATTTAAAACATTTGTAAAATCTCACTTTATTCAAAGTAGCGATCATGCTAGGAAACCCCTGGAGAAGATATCTTGACCAAACACCTTTCCCAGCGATGCTTTGACTGAGCTACAGATCAATTTCCATTTTAAGTCCCATCAATGAGATAACGTTGTCTTCAGAGCTTAGACTTAATTCGAATTATACTGCCAATGGGGACGCATCAGTGGCCCAGATGTACAGAGAAGGGTTATACTGAAGCGTTCATGCTATAAACAATGTATCCAGAAGAAGGTAAGTTTGCCTACTGGGTGTTTCACATACAGGCGGAAAATCGACCCTGATCACCTTGGAAGGCAGCTTACATCAGCACCAGTAAACATGCATTCTAGAAGCATTGATAATGTCATTGGCTAGATGTTTCTTCGGAATCAATTTAGTGCTTCACTATGACAACTTTCGCCTCCGTCGTGCTCGTAAAATCCGGACTTTCCTGGAAGATCAGGGTATTGAGTTATTTCCTTGTCCGGTAAGATCTTCAGATATTAATCGTTATGAGAACATTTGGGTTAAGAAACACGTTGGATTAACAGCATGTTATATTGATCCGCCGAGGTGAAAAGTGTTGTGGTGCTGTGTTTGGTGCTTTGGCTGAGATATCGGAAAAACTCTCCAATAACAAATGGAAAGCATGCCATGGAGAGTCTGGACGTCTTACGCTTCTCAACGAGAACAGAGGAAATATTGATTGATCAGAAATTATTACTAACATTTTGTTAATCAACCCTGTAGAGTTTCACATCTCTAGGTAACGTATGAAAGAAAATATGCCAAATACATTTTAATATTGCAGTACACGGGTTTGGACCATATAATCTGAGTTATTTGTACCTTCAAGTACCCTTGGTTTGAAGTTTATAAGTGTAGTTACAAACATGAGAAAGCACAATTCTCCAAAATTGTTACACACAGAGATATGGCGGGTTATTCAAGATGGAATTCAACAGAAAAAATATATTCCATATTTAATGTCAAGTCTGTACTTATAAAAAAAGCTAAATAATATTTACGTCCTGAGTAATTTCACGCGTGAGAGACAGGACAAAAGGTGCAACTTGTTTTGCTTTTATAACAAGTGTCAGCAAATATTCAGGGTACAAAAAGTTACCCTCCCAAGTTTTGTATGAAACCAAAGTAAACCATAAGAATTTCTGTTTACAAGATAAATTACTTTAAGTTACTTGTGAGCACAGTAGCAACATGTAAATGGCGTTACAGACGGGACTTAAAAAACCCACTTTCTTTCTAGAAATTGCTTTTACTGCAAAAATTATCTTAACCCTGTATGCAATGTAATTTTGCAGTTTCTTGTTCTTTTCAGTAAGTTGAAAACCGTGTTTGTACATGTAGTTCATATCTACTTCCCTTTCAAATGGGCGGATCATTTTTTGTGAGACGTGGCGTTTTTCGTCATTTGTGTATAAAAAGAAAATGAGGTTAAAGTTATTCAGTGAACTAAACTTTATTTGTTCTGCAAGATAAAACAATCTTGCTAATTTTAAAACAATATCTAGAATAAGAAAATCGTAACTGAATAAGAACATTTTTTCAAAAAAATGCAATTTTTGTCACCAAAATCATGCTTTTGAACAAAAGCACTGCAAAAAAGTTGTCAATGTTATCAAATTGCCACTCAAATTCAAGACTTGATGAACTTGTTCATTGGGTAGCAAGTATGATATAATTTCACATATCCTACTGAAATTATTAGCTAAATATAATTTGACAAAAGTGATACCGCTAGCGTGAACTACCCTCCTGTATTGGAATAACATGGATAATATTATCATGTTATTATGTCAAGGGCGTTGAAATAATTCGACCACGCACATTTAGCCCATTTTAGGTCCAGGATGGAAAGAAGCACCCTTAGGGAATTCCAAGCAACTAAGAGTGCATGAGTAGAAACAGGGAGACGTTGGGCAAATTTATTTTCTGCTTCTTGGCATAGATCTGCATGCCTCCTTTATGTTTTAATAAATAAATAAGAGAGAAACAGGCAAAGACACTAAATAAAAATGTCACGTGTCCTCAACTAATTAAAAGCACTACTTACTTTTACAACAATTAGGGATTGGTCAGAATAACCTCGTGCTATAATTTTATTCTCCTTGACATTTTTCGGCAACACATTATACATCAGCCATATCGTGTTCGTTATCTTATCAACGACAGCAGCAGGTCCATTGAGTCTGACAAAATAAGATGCAATACATAATATTTGCAAATTATTAAAAGTTACATAGGTTGAAAAAGGAATAACGATTGATAAATAAACCCAACACCATATCTGAACTCGGAGTTATTAACTCGTTTTAACTTTTAACACTCGATGACGTGTGTAAACTGCGATAAATAATTTAACGCAATTATTGAAGCGATGCTGTAAGGCGAAGTCATGAGAAAAAGTTTGATTGATTTTCCCCGTCATTTTCACCAAAATGTGGAGGGACTTCAACACGATTATTTGAACAAAAAAGTATATTACTGATACAAACAGATGATAAAGATATTGAAATTATAATGAGATCCTTTTCTCTTTGTAATCAATTAGCTTTACAAGCGGCTCTTCCATTGCCTTAAAATTATCACTCTTAAAAATTCAGGATCAAATTGATCCCATTGAGTATCAAATATGAGCTTACCCTCTTTCCGGATCAATTTTGAACCAGACTCTAATCAAATTTGATCCGTTTTGGATCAAAAAAGAGTGTGTTTGATGTGAAGTTGATTAAAACAAATGATCTGAAAAAAGATAAGCTCCTATTTGATCCTGGCTTTTTAAGAGTGTAGTATAAATCCAAGTTTAGAGTTAATAAGTTTGGAAACATCTTTTGGAATCCCATATTGCCCGTAAAACATTCAAAAAACATTGATATAAAGAAAGCCACAATACTTTAAAATCTATACAGAAATTGATAAAAATACCAGATGTCCCAAAAAATGGTTACATGTAAAAAAATGATCGTTTGCAAAAAGTATAGCAGTAAGAGAATTCAAACTTAGTATGACTAATTATACATACTTTCGCTAGTTGTTTGCAAAATTGTAATACCACAGCATTATTATTTTTTGAGTTATTAACAAAGATAGATACCTATGTCAGAAACGTATTTTTTCAAAATTCAACAAAATCGGAAGCATGTTCGTTTGATGTAATTTTAACCATCGTTCAACCCCATGTGAACTTAAAATTAACAGACCCAAACTTAGGTTGTTGTATACAATAGTATAGGGAAGGGAAGGGTTTCTTCTTCCCATTGATACCAAAATCGTGAAGATTCGACAAGCAACTACGTAATTTTATATATATACGTCATAAATTACTACAGGTCTGAAAATCTGTCGAAATCTGATTGTAGGCAAAAATGGCCATCGATTCAAAGTTTTGCTGTTTCTTTATTTCTTAATGGCGATCGAACTTTTGCTACTAAATAAAGAAAATTAATGCTACTAAAGAATGAAAACATGTCTTGTAAGTTAAAGATTACTTTTTTCAAAATTTATACAAGTTTGCAGTATAAACAGTTAAAGAATTAATGTTACCCATGAAAATTTGATTGTGCTTTATGTGTATTCATCAATTTTCGCGCCACAACTTGATTGACAGGTTCAATTTAAGTAACTCATTCTGGAATCCAAGGAATGCAGGTATCCCTAATTTGCATAATAGATATACTGAAAAGAGTTCAATTATTATTCCTTAAAATTTTTATCGAATTTGGTTTAATATAAAGTCTAATCATGATCATTTAGAAAAAATGCACATTAGAATATCACAAAACGTGTATGCTTAATATTTTGTTGAATTTTGAAAAATGCGTTTCTGACATAGGTATCTACCTTTGTTGATAACTCAATAACTAATAACGTTGTGATATTTCAAAATATAGTTTTAGCACACGGTCATTTTTCTACATGTAACCATTTTTTGGGACACCTGGTATATACAAAAAAAACTCACCTTTTTCCTCGGATTGATCCTATTATTTTTGGGTCCTCCCATTTCAGTTTAGACTCTTGTAACAATCCTCTACGCATAATAATATCAGAATCACTACTATCAGATATACCGTGCCGGGCTTCAGCAAAGGCTAGAAAATACTGTTGATGGTACACTATTGCGGGAATTCTGAAATAACCAATATAAGAGTGTGCAATGTAAGGAGGATAATATACCGACTTAAAGATCTCTGGTGAAGCAAATGGGCAAACAATTGGACTAGCTATTGCAAGATTAAACGTGTAGAACAAAAGCTAGTCTGATTTTTGAAGAATGACGGAATGAAGGTGCAAAGCAAAGTTAGATTTTTCGTGAGCGACAATTTTGTCAACATGAACGCATTTGAAACGACGATTATAATTGGATCAAAACCCTGATATGACTTGAGCTGAATTCATACTCGACGCAAACGCAAACATACGACGCACCGAGCATGTGCAGGAAAATATTTGATGAGTTCCGATCAATATCAAATCGCAACACCAAATGCGGCACCGCAAACCGAGTTGAGGAAAGCTCAACTTTCCATTGCGTTTTCATGTTGTCGGCTGCTGCAGTCCGTTTGCGTTTTGAGTATGAATTCATTTGCGGTGACGTTTGCGGTGAACATTATTGGAAATTATTGGAAATAATAATATTAAATAATAATAATTCAATTAAAAAAGCGCAAAAGTAAAGGCATATATGCGCTTTACAACACAAATTAAGCTTAGATATTAAATTCAACAGTAATAATTCAAGACAAGATTTTCGAGACATTTTGCAAAGATAAAAAATAAAAAGTTAAAAAGGGTTAACAATGAATGGTTAAAAATATTATAATAATAACAGCTAAAGGTGTAGACATAACAGGACTAAATAAACAAAACAAAATATGTATCCCGAGATAACGAGCAGGCAAAAAATAATTCTTTAACACAGGAAAAAAAAAAAAAACAATGACACAACAAGTGGAATTAGGAGGATATAAATTTTCGAGGTGAGCAAGCTTATGAATTGTATTGTAAATGGGGAAAGTATCAGAGTGTGGACTGAAAATATACATACAAGAAAAAAAGCTGTGAAGGGAAGGAAGTGGCAATTTGGAGAAATACGTTGGCAAGACAAGACTTAAGAGGACAAAGGCACTAGTCGAATATGACAGAATGTATAATATTTGAGCGATATGTACACACACAACTAACCTGAATACAGGATATCCCTTCATTCTGGACTCAAATATAACTAAAATAAGATATAAAAATAAAAGAACATAGCTTGATAAGTTTGTTGCAATATAAAAGATTGGCTAAGATAACTGGCACTATACTACTACTGTCTACTGGTTATGTTCAATCAGTAGTTCTGTAATGAAAAACAAATAGTTCACGCGCCTATATTACACAGACAAAATGCAAGTCAACAGGTAAAGCATTTTAAAAAGCTGATGCCAATATATATTCGTATCCCCTTCTATTAGCTCCACGTAAGTATTTTGTCGGTAATGACGTGCATAAGAAAGTAATATGTAAAGTGTTTAAATATCCCCGTATAAAGATCATTCGATTGTTCAATATACCCATACGGATTCATACAAGGAGGAAATAAAAATGGTTTAAATCGATACATATTTTGGATTAATTAGATATTAAAACGTAATTTTTTTTATCATAATTTAGAAATAAAAATATCAATTTTGTTGTTGTTGTAAATATTTATTGCACTTTTTACGTCTATTCATTACAAAGGAATAAGATGTGATGGTTATAAAAGAAGAAGATGAAAAAAAATAGAACAATTTTTACAATAAAGTGTTATATCATGATTACAGTGATTTGAGTCGTGCAATAGTTTGTACTATTGCACGGCATGAAACAAACCAGCGTGATATCATGATAAAAAACAAATATTTAATGCCTATGCACGTGCAATAGTATACAAAATACATCATTCGGTCAAATTTGGAC
>JXSR01S035735.1:5666-17632 GCA_000969725.1 Ophiothrix spiculata
ATAATAATGTTTCCATGATAACATCATCGAACAAAAATATATAAGCTTTAAAATAGAAAAAATAGAGCGTCTCCGACCCGGTCAGTAACTTGGGTAGATCTCTGGATTTTATTGGTCACTGGAATTACTAGACAGAGGGCAGGTTGATCAGTGGTCGTTTAACTAGGCAGAAACGCAACAGTCACGTGCGAGCCGGGAAATTTAATTCTTCTTCCCGCTGATTTTAGTGCAAAGATCTAAACTCACTACTCACAATAAATCACTATTTGTGAAAACAAAGAATAATTGTAATTGATTAAATTCATGAATGTCAATATAAAACTCATATCTAACACATAATATCAGAAGTTATGAATTTTATCATATAAGCGAAAAAAGAGAGATTTTTTGACTAAAAGTTTTTCGAAAAAAACCCTGAACATTTTCACTCATCAAATATCACATTTTCACCTCAGAGAATTCTCCTTTTCGACATCTGAATATACCTATGTGTACTCAAGAGCCTTGGGAATCCCACAGCCGTCTAAACGGTTGAACATTTATATGGAAGTATATAATTATTTTTTTCCAAACAATTGGTAAATTTGACATGATTCAGCTTGGTTGCGTGCGATAAGTAACGAGGCAGCCGTACCTGCATTCTGCACAAGTCCAATGGCATGTCACTTGTAACCAGCACAGGTTAATTAGATGCGTGGTGTTTTTATAAATATTTAATGAGATGATATGATTTTCACCGGACGGACACGTGTTAATAGCAAGCCAATGGCGAAAGCAGAAACACTTGTGACACTGATTCGGGTTTAGAATAAAATTAATTTGAGCCTTTTTACATGTCCAATCTACCGTTTAGTAGCTGTAAAATTCAGACAAACTCTTGGGATGATTTAGTTAAATTTTGGAAGTAAACAAAGTAATATTCGATCTGCATTTGAATTTCAGACTTGATGTTCGTGAGTGAAAAAGTTCCCAGTTTTTTTTTGACAAGACTTTTTGGTCAAGAATTGATTTTTTAATCTGCCTTTTCTCATTAAATCTGTTTTAGTCAGAACTTGTACCTCATATTTGTGTTAGACAAATGTTTAATATTAATATTCCTCCGTATGAATTATTATTACGTGGTAATTAGTGTATTCCTATATAGGTAAATTTGCTTTTCTCATTATTTATTTTTGAAACCTATCCAGTCCCTTATTTTTAACTTCCCTGGTTCATTGGGTTAGCGCATGACTTTTACGTTATTGCCTTGTTAAAGTGGTCGGATTGTTCGAGAGGGATCTGAGCAGCCGGTGGTGGTGGAGGGGGCTCACATATGGAAGTGACGTACGCGTCCCACCGAGCACCTCAGAAGTATAGGGTCTTCGGTAAACAAATTGGGTAAAAAGAAAACGGTCTTTCAGGGACAAATATACAAAAAAGCTAAAATGAGGGTCTATGAGCGAAATTCAGAAAAAGTAGGGTCTCTCTGGGTCTAAATGGCCAAAAAATTCGTAATCTTTTTCGTTTTACAAAATGTCATAATTTTCCTACGACCATTTTTGCTCAAAACATTTGCCGTCCCCCTCTAACATTTTGACCTTCCGCCGCCACTGGTGGTCACAGTGTCCTTTTGATGGCACAATGCGCGTAACTCAAAGTTGAGAGTTCCTCATACTTTCGTCAATTAAAACAAAAAAAGCTTCTACTGTTTTGACAGCAAAAATGTGAAAATTTTGTGCGCTACGAGTCTGTAAAATTGACATTTTTCCCGCCATTTTCTGTGTTTTTATAAAATAAAATGTCATTTTTTTTATGCATGACTTCCACACGAAGCTTTATCCGCGACGGCTCTTCCATTTCACAGAGCAGTTTTCAAGCCTGCTTTCACATTAAACCAGTCAAGTAGAAAACTGTCCCTGTGCTATATTCTAATTACCATTTGCGTGATTTTGCACTTTTGTGTTTACACTAGACAAATATTGTCATAATTCTGGCCAGGCTAGTCAAGTATTATTAACACTGTGTAGCCTACAACATTATGCTATGTAAGCTTAAGATGAATTTCCCTCTGCGACAGAGCTTCCTATGTTCTATCATCGTGCTAATGCTGGCAAAACATTCATTATCCAGACGATCTTATGATGGGTATGTATTATTTGTATTTTATATAGATTAATGATAATAACAATCTCAGGGAATTTAATACAAATGTATGTGGGATCCGAACAAATTGAACCACTGAACTCCATGCCTAAACTAGACTCACTTGTGTAGTCCATTTGTGACTGTCCATCCCAAACCAGCCGTAAATGCGGATCGGTGATCCTGGCAGGAAATTGGAAATTGGACATTCATTTGGATATTCGTTTGGACATTCAGAAAGATATTGGATATTCAATTGGACATTCGTTTGGATATTCAATTAGATATTTAACATTCATTTGGATATTCGTCTGGACATTTATTTAGACCTACAGTATAGTAGGCCTACGTTCATAGCTAGGTTGCGCAAACTGTCGTTCTGTCAAACCGAACGTAAATTCTTTTGTTATTCATGAGTTACCCATGCGAATATTTATGAATAACAAAAGATTATGAGGCTGTTTTCCGTTCGGTTTGACCGAACGACAGTTTGCGCAACCTAGCTAATGATATTGTTTAGACATTCATATATGGTGGCATTTCATGAGGTGGGTCAAAAATGAGTTACATGGTCAAAATGGTTAAAAAAATCAATTTTTTGATATGATGTTAATATTATTGATCTCTTTCAATTCAAGTAACATTTTTTGCCAAATATCCCTTTTGTTTTGGTAAGATAATCTTATTAATGGTTAATTACACAATAGACGGCAATGCAAACTGTAATTTTGAAACACGTTTTTTTTTCTCAAAATTGCCTGTTTTTACTAAAACAAGTCATAAATTGGAATGATTAATGGTAAACAGTTCATGTTTTCAGGATATGTTCTAAACACTTTGATAGTTACTTTGATGCATTAAACTTGAAACAGAACCTTTAGGGTCTTGGTGTAAATGACCTTCAATTAATTAGAGTGGGCTATACAATGGGAGAAAAATAGTGATGTTTCAAATCATTCTGTCCAACTTTTATTTGATGCAGCTTGATCCCCTGAACATTTTGACACCAAATTTGTCAAAATCGGACAAAAAATGAAATGGTACTGCCCAAAAAACTGATTTGAGGGGGTGGATGGGTCTGAAGAGGGTCTAAAATGACAAATTTGCCAATTGCTGTAATTATATACCAATTTGTTGCCATGTTGGTGACTATTTATATGTATTTGAGGTCACAGAATCTATTTGTATATGTTCCAGCAGTGTCAAACCTTCCGAAATGGTGATTTCATCAATTTGGCTATCTACCGCATCCTTAGGCACCGCATCCTTAGGCACCACCACCCTTGCACTTTCAAGTTCAAACCATTGTTTCTCTTAAATTATGTAACCCATGAAGACCAAATTAATACCACAAATAGCAGAAAGTGTAAGCTTTCAAATGAGACATTAAACACGTCCATAGGCCAAGAAATAGTGAATTTACATCAAATTAAGTTCGAGAACCCATGAAAAAATGTAACAACACCACCTTTTTAGCATACCCACCTAATGAAATGCCACCATATACATGAACCCCGATTGACATTTCTTTTGGCATTCATTATGATATGTATACATTAGATGCACATGCATGACTTTGTATTTTATTGTATATGTTATTGATGAACCATTAAGCATTTTCTTAATTACAGCGTTTCTTCTTTGAAGTTGACATACCTTTCTTTTTCGTAATGTTCGAAGATTTGGTAATTCTTTACAATCCTGTTTTGAAGACAACACTTTCAAGCAGTGAATCTAAACAAAATGTAGAATTCCCAGTGCTGTAAATACTGATCCTGTTAATGTACGTAATAGTCAACGGGGTAAATCGACCAACTTATTATTAAACTGTGAAATGAAAGGGACACCAACATCATGTCAATTCCCCCTGGTCATTTTGCCATGATTATCTTCCTTTTGAATCAGAGCTATTTGAGTATAATAGGCCTATTACTGTACTAAATAACATATGTCTTCAGTCAAGTTTGCCGGATTGCCAGTCATGTTAATTAAGTTTAAGGAGGCAACTCCTTCAAATATTCTTTTTTTGTTCCCTCAAGCATTTCAAGTGTTGGGTCATGTCCAGTTAAAGTATTAAGGATTTAATAGATAAATATTTATATTTACATGGTTGAAATGGCAAATAAATGTACAATATCAAAATGAATGTCCAAACGAATATCCAAATGAATGTCCAATCTCCAATTTCCTGCCAGGACACGACGATTTGAAATCCTAATATATCTATTGATCTTATTCAACAGTTTATAGATAGGCGAGGTCACGCCAATTATATAGCACCAACACATCAGAGCACATGTACTCAACATGTATACTTGAACACTCAACGGTAGAACCCATAAAAAAATGACCAACAATTATGTTGTATACAGGACTTTTACAGCTTGAATTAGAAAAACCATTGTTTTCAACCTATTTAGCTGGTTATTAATGTTATCTACAGACTATTACCTAACTTATAAGCAGATCAAATCCCGAATTAAAAGACTAGAAAAGGCAAATTAAAGTGGATTGTCGTACATTTTTTACTAGACATCTGTGGTATTTTGGGCATGGTGTAAAACGCCAGTCAAACGCCTCTAAAAATCATTATTTTCAGCATATTCGATCACGTTAATTTACATTTTTTCTGCTTATAATATTTTTCATCGTCTCAAAATGATTATTTGACTAAGTTTATAAAGCATTGACTGAAAGTTTTCCTAATCTTGTAAAAATAAATGTATCATTGTTTTTTCTATGGGTTTGCATTGCACATTTAGAGTACGGTAATGATGACATCATAATAGGGGCGCGGCAGAGGTGTAACCAATCACATGGCTAACAGTCATTATAATTAGATCAATATCGACGGGGTAATTGAAACTGTTTTGTTGCTATTGGAACAATGCGCTTCAAATGGTTGTGAGGATCACCGGGCTGTAAATGCAGTCTCTTTTTTCTTTAATATTTGTAAAGACCATGCTATAAATATGACACCTCAATGAACTTCACTCGATTTTGAGAAGTCAAGTCCCGGGAGTCAAGTTAGTCAGGTAGTAAAATCATAAATGTATAACTAAAATAAACGCAATCAATGATCAATATTTATGTAAAAAAAATACTTCTCGTTCCATTTTGAAACTTGGAATTAACGGAATTGGTAGTATATTTCTTTGTCTTTAATTTGCAAAAAGAATGAGAGCATTTTGTCATTTCGTTTTCAAAGAACGGAAGGTTTCTGTAAAGGCACCAGTTTTGCAAACTCGCCACGAATTTGATTGTTGGCTTTCCATTTCAATAAAGACAAATTCTCATTTCATGAAGAAAGATATTGATTAAATAGAATATGTTACCTATCTTTTAAAATGGAAATATCTCCAGTCTTTATTTGAAGAGAGTTCAGGGCAGTAAATAATTTGTAGAAATGCTTGATCTATTAAAATAAATATTTATAGGTAATTATTTGCAATATTTTTTGTGATGCCTATTGCATGCTTCTGATTGTCATATAACGATAACTTTCAGATGTTGCAAATTGGCAAATCATGCACTTATACGGAACTCGATTCAATTTGAAAATTGCCTAGCAAAAACAGTTTACTAAAATGAAATATTTTTAAATGGCGACAATCGACCGAAATTTGAGTGAATTCTGACTGTTTGAAATATGTTGTTTTGTCGAAATATTATTTTTTATGAAAAATGAAATCACATTTTTGAGCTAAAATAGTATTTTTTGCTAGTTTTGTGGCTAGTTTGGATAGTTTTCTATTTTGTATTTCAATCAATTCAGATTCCAAGTTCTACGTGTGCATCCTACCAGTGCCAAAGACATCCAATGGTTACTTAATGCTAGAGAAAAGGTAAGAGGATTTGAA
Source organism: Ophiothrix spiculata (assembly GCA_000969725.1). NCBI lineage: Eukaryota > Metazoa > Echinodermata > Ophiuroidea > Amphilepidida > Ophiotrichidae > Ophiothrix > Ophiothrix spiculata. Next base: position 11,648 of record JXSR01S035735.1, read on the forward strand.
TGGAGCCAGCAAATTCTTCAGATTATTGATAAAGCATTTCGATTTTTAAAAATTGTAATACTACTTTCATTTTCTACATATTATGTGGCAATTAATTTATTTTGTATATACATAATTATTCACATGAACCCTTATATCAAAATTATCAAAATTCAAAATGATTATTTGAATTACTCAAATTAACATTCAATATCCAGCATGTTAATTGATAATTGCAAAATGCAAGTAAAAGAAAGAACAGAAAATATATACAATTAACTTAATTCTAAGTCTAATTATTTTAGTTTGATGAAGATTTCTGGACTGAACCAACGTCTGAAGGACAGAACGTGGACATCATGCTGCCTGGACATTCCATAGAAACATTCAGATCGATGTTAGATAAACATAGGATTGAATATTCAGTCATGATCGATGATGTTGAAGACCTTATTGAACGCGAGCTTTATACAAACTCACTCTCCATCCAGAATCGTACTTCGAAGATGTTTGACTATGGCGTGTATCATTCTTATGAAGAGGTATGTATCAACTTCTTCAAGACGTATACGGTATACATTTGTTTCAGATTTTTCGACACAACGGCTCAGAACTTTTCGGTTTAAGGTTCTTTGTTTATATGTTGATCCCTTCATTAAGGTAGATTTACTTCATTAAAGTCAATTAAAGGGAATGGTAGAAATGACGGGACTGTATGCATACGTTAGACAACAGCACGACGTGGATGCAACATCGCGCAAAAACTTTCTTTGGTGTTACTTAATGAGGCAATCTACACGGGAGCGGAACCCGAATATTTCCATATCATTGAAGCTGCTTTGCAGTATGTCTATACTGCAAAGCAGCTTCATGGCCGTCAGATCTGGATCTGCTGTAAACAGCAGAACTCTGCATACATGTGTATACGTATATATATCTGTGGCGATCTGGAGGCTCAGATCAGGATCTTGGAGATGCGCATGCATCTCATTCAGGATCTGTACTCCGTGTAGTTTGCCCTATTTTTAATATGAAATTACATGGATATCATGGATATAATTACTTGTGAAGCAAACAGTCTGAAAGCTTCTGAACCAAGCACAATAATAATGTAACTTTTTTATGATTTCTCTTTTATTTTTGTGTTGCAGATACGCCAATGGGTAACAGATTTTGCTACAGAGCACAGTGATATTGTAACGGAGTTTGTGGTAACAAAATCCTACCAAGGACGAGATGTTGCCGGTGTGAAGGTTTGTGTTTCAATAATTTGCAGCCAATTTTTACTTTCTAGCGCTATTGTAGTTTGCGCGGGTTATTTGATGGCTTTTATATCAATGTTTGATTGTGCCATGAAAAAATATTTCTTGATAAAACCATCTTACAAATTGATTTACGGTCTTCTATATGAACCCAAGATTACTGAGGACATATTTGTCCAGTTATGTTTGATTTTCGTTGCTCGCGCCATTTGTGATTTTGATTACTGAGTCTGCTGACAATAACCCATCTCTATTCTGAAGATCCACATGTTATGTTTTAGGTCAAGCGAAAGCGCGAATCAAAATTAATATAGGTGCTTCCATACTATTAGTATCAGCAGTGTTTATAAAAAAAATAAAGGAGTATGTACAGCAAAGCAAAGATATATTTCTTTTTTTTTTTTCAATGTTCTATTTTCTACAAAATCATTTTTCAGATATCATTGCCAAATAATCGAACAAAGAAATCAGTTTGGTTTGAAGGAGGTATTCACGCACGAGAGTGGATTTCACCCGCTACCGTTTTATATATGACGAACCAAGTAAGTCGTTGAGCATGTTGGAGATTATAAATTATAAAGAATAAGTGTTTCTAACTTTGAACCTTAAAGCCATGTCCCATACCGTGCGAATCACGTACTAATAACGTACACTGATTTGGTAATTGATTACGTGTATTTTAATGACCAAACCAGTGTACTTTATTAGTTCGTCATTCGTACGTTTCGTGATGTGTGACAGAGCCCTTACACAGACATAAAATATAATAAATTTTGTACAATTACCGCCATGAATGGATAATACATTCTTTATAAGTTAGAAACTGCAGTGTTTTCCTTGCACAACCGCTGCTCGGGTTCGATTTTCGTTGCTTGCGCCATATTTGATTTTGATTGCTGAGTCTGCTGACAATGGGGCTCTCCACACGGGCAAACCAATTTGTACTTCGCACATCCAGATGCATCTAGATTAAACTGGACTTCAGCAAACGTCAATACGCGTAACGAAAATAAAGTCAGATTGACGCGCGTGTGAACACAATCTGCACTTCGGAAATGTACATTCATCTAGATGCATCTAGATTTGATGCTCCCGTGTGGAGAACCCCAATAACCCATTCCCAATATTTCTATTCTGAAGACCCACAGGGAATACGCTCTCGATGGTGCCTTCACCTTCCTACAATACCCTTGTCGTTCAGCCAAGACATTTGTTTCTCTAACTTTGTATACGTCTTATTACAGGTATCGATCGTAGTTTACAAAAATGGAGATCTAAAAACTCAAACCAGATATTTGGATTGCCAAGGCAATTGTTTCTTTATAAATTTTCTGTAACGTCTTATCGCGGACATTTTGTTAACAGCTTATCGTAGATTACAAAAATGGCGATCCAGAGGCTGAAACCATTTTGGATAATTTGGATTTTTACATTGTACCTACCCTCAATGCTGATGGCTACGCTTTCACATGGGTAAGATAAGCAAATGTTGTAGTTTTCCTTTTCTGATTCTGATTCTGATTCTGTTTTATTTCAATATCATATATACATAACAACATATAAAGGTAAAAAACACAAAAATGATATTGCGGACATAATCAAAAGGCCAGTAAGGCCTGAAGACAATTATGCCCTAGAAAAAATAAATAAAATAAAACATACTTAAAAAAAAAAAAAAAAAAAAGACAAGACAAGACAGTGCCCAAAAAATGAAATAATCAAATAACGATTTCCATGACAACAGTTTCATTACATGGTTTTTGTCCAAAGTGTTCAAACTAGTATTTAGAGAGAAAAATGTTCTTTTAATTTATTTTTGAAGCTTTTGACATTTTTACATTGTTTGACGGTTTTATCAAGAGAGTTCCAAAATGATGGTCCACAATTTCTTATAGCCTGGTTTGAAAATGTTTTCTTTGTTTTGTTTATAAAATAGTCCTGGGCATTTCTTGTTTTGTACTTGTGATTCTCAGCATGCTTAGTGAAATATGTTTTGAACATATTAGGCAGTTGATTTGTATGATGTTGGAACATAAACACTCCAAGATTTAAATGGTAGGTATCAAAAACATTTAGAATTTCATATTTTGAAAATAATGGGCCGGTGTGGCTCCTATAATGGCTATTTGATATAGTTCTTATCGCCCATTTTTGGAGTTTGAGAATTTTATTTAAGTACATTTTGCTTGTGCTCCCCCAGATAAGAATTCCATAGTTGATATATGGCAAAACTAGTGAGCAATACAAGGTGTATAATATGGATTTTGGTAGAAAGTGTTTTAGTTTCGACATCATACCAATATTCCTTGAAATTGTTTTTGTAATTGCAGCTATGTGATTTTTCCAAGTTAGATTTTCATCTATAATGACTCCAAGAAATTTTGTCGAGCACACCCTATTCAATGATTTGTTATCAAGTTTTACATCAAGAATTTGTTTTTTAGAATCAACTTCATAAATTTGAGAAATATTTTCTGAGTCATTTGTATCAACAAATTTGTTTGTAGTATGGGATGTTCCGAATATCATATAATTTGTTTTACTTGCGTTTACAGATAGCTTATTTGCTTTGAACCAGTTGCAAATTTCATTTAGATCATTGTTTATTTTATGTCACTTTGTAGACTTTGTATTTTTACATCTCTTTTGATAAATATCATTGCGATATTTCGGTCCAAAATGTAGAAATGCGGATTATGGAACAACAAATTTAGTTTTGTCAGAAACTATAGAATCTATATATAAACATGATTAATGAAATGGTATTTTTTGATGAAAGTGGAAATTATATTGTTGTGACTGAACGGGAGATGTTTTTCTATGACTTCGAGCTCATAAACATCAATCATTTGCAGTGCCGGATTTAGCTTACCAGGGCCCTGGGCCAGGATAAAACTCAGGGCCCCCTTATGTAAAATTTTAATCATGTGAATCTATGGCACGCCACAACATTTATTCAAGGGGCGGGCCCGGGGGACTTCAGTCGCCTATTTGAAGTTATAGGGATGTTTCTTGGCTGTCTGGTTTTTTTAACTAGTGTTTGCTTAGGGACCAACTGAACGATCAGTCTAGTCTATAGGTCCATATATTCAATCATTTCATGTTAGGGCAGGACACACGGTGTCTGGGCCGTTAAAATAAAACTACTTAATATTTTGTTCCATTTCTTTTTTTTTTATTCTCTCTCCTTTTTTGTCATGGTCAAGGGCCCCCTGGACCTCAGGGCCCTGGCCCAACAGGCCCATTTAGAAATCCGGTACTGATCATTTGAAATTATGAACTTGCGAACACATGACAATTGGTTCACACACTTATAAACGTTCTAACGTTATTAAAAAGAGCAAATGAACGCATATTGTGACATTTGAAAGATCCTGTCAAAAATGTATAAAATATGATTGTTGCAGACAGATGATAGGTTATGGAGGAAAACACTCTCACCAACTTGGATTAAACGTTGCCCTGGTGTAGATGGAAACAGGAACTGGCCTTATGAATGGGGAGGTAAGCTTGCTGACCGAAGGTGTGATATTCTTTATGTAAGTAATAGCAGGCTAATAGCGATTTCTGATACCGGAGTAGATGATGAAACATTAACTGGCCGTATGAATACTATTGGCTGTTCAATGAAGGGCATATTCTTTATGGTAGCGATCACCGTCCAAAATTGTTACACCTTGACTGTAACGACCAAAAAAGCAGTCAACGCACACGGTATCCATGTGGTATCTGTGTTGATTATATATAGTGATGTACAATGGAAAATTTAAAATAACAGAAGTAAAACCTATAATCAACACAGAAGAACCGTAAAGAAAATTGTCAATTTTTATAAAACCAAATAATCATCTTGTCATTAGCAATTCTTAGATGACCTTAAAATATGAAATTCCTGGTTGAGGTCAAGAGCTATGGTAAAGAAACCTCTGAAAGAAACATAGTACCAACAACAACGATTTTGAAAAGACATAACACAATCTAGAATTCGTCAACGTTGCTGTAGTGAATTGCAAAAGGTTGGTTTAAGTCCATGATCAATCTTAACATTGAGTCAAAAATTAAATCTATAAACTTCAATATTAACTGGATATGATTAGTCACTTTTAGAATGAAATATATCAAATGCGAAGTTGTTATACGGAGGCCTTCCCAAAATAAGCCATTGGTGGTATACAATTCGTAAAATTTCGGGTTGGCGCAGCGGTAGTTCTCTCGCCTTGCACCAATGAGGTCCCGGGCTCGATTCCCGCGCCCGGCGCTTTATGTGCATTTGGTTTTCAGTCCATGCTCGCTTCCGCGGGTTTTCTCCGGGTACTCCGGTCTTCCTTCTGCATTCAAAACCGAATTTATAAAACATCTTGGAGCCCTGTTAAAGATAAGCTTCCTTTCAGCTAACTTGGTACTTGGGTTTCCTTGGCGAAAGCCTATAAACAAGGTGAAAATTGTAAGAATCAATGATCGAGTATTAAAGCATTTAGTTCCTGCATCCGAAGAGAGTCTTAATCCAATGTTGTATCTTATAGGTGTTCGTGCGAGTAAAAACCCATGTAACGAGACATATCGTGGGTCTAAGGCAGCGTCAGAAATTGAAATACAAGGAGTTGTAGATTTCACAATGAAGGAAGCTCTAAAACAGGAATTCGTGGTGTTTATAGATTGGCATAGCTACTCACAGGCATGGATGGGTCCTTGGTCATATTCGGCTAAAGCAAAAGCACCGATTGATGCAGATGATCAGGTATTA
>JXSR01S035736.1:5999-20052 GCA_000969725.1 Ophiothrix spiculata
AAATGCTATAATAATTATTTATTACAATGATTTTAAGAAAAGACAAAATCAACATATTCCGCTTACAGCAATAAAATCAAGCGTATAGATATCCAGAAAAACCTATCCAAATTGCGCACTATCATTCGGAAAAAATCGGAAATCTTCGGAACATGTCAGCAAAAGTTCCATTTCACATAAAGAAATTATGACCTTGCTTTTGTGCACAGACTGACCTGCTGGTTGACTGGAGAGAGGTTTAAGAGTGACATATAAGTACCACCAAAATATAAACAAATGATATAATTCACGATACATCAGTAGTACATGATGGTGACATTTATGTGGTCAAACGACGGCACGGTGTTTCACATGTCTGTGCTATCCACTATGTTGTCCTCAAAGACTCCACCTGACCGGGCTCAGTCTGACTAACATAAGCTATTCAAGCCAGCTTTGAAGTTGGTCAAGCTCTTTTGTACCATCAAGGTAGTCAAGCTCTCAGTCTAGCAAACTCGTCAAGCAAAGTTTCGCACATTAGTCAAGCAGGCTTAACTAGTTTAATATTAGTCAAGTAGTCTTGACTAGTTTGAAATTAGGCTTGACCAACGTCAAACTAGTCAGGCAAGCTGGACTAACCAGCCTGACTAGTTAGTCAAGCAGCTGCTTGACTAGTTTTTGTTTTCAGTGTAACCAAAAGTGTAGACATGTAACTTTCTTCTTAATTTAAAGGTGTAGGTTCCTATCTAAGCATGTGTGTAATTTATTTTTAATTGATTGGCCTTGACATTTGAAATGCATACTGTGAAATTTTAAACTCAGCTTGCTTCTTGTTTTTTCTTGATAGGCAAAAGAAAGTGTGCAACCCTGGGGATGAGGCTGTTATGAAAATACAAAAGACATAGAAAATAGGTATACCATTAGTTTTATATTTTATGCTATATATCCAAAAGTATAAAGAATTTGGAGGTGAAATTTTGGATTTAGAATCAGAAAAATATGGGCTTTCATATGGTATCAAAAATTACACTACTTCCAGTTGAGCCCAGGGGGATGAGAATGTGATCGTAACCTACACCTTTAAATATATTTGAAATACCGGCACAACTAGAATATGAAGATAGCCAGATTTAATATGAACATTCAATTTACTCTATACTTGGTTTCGAAGTAATCTCTTTAACGATATTTTGATCAAATTATTTTAATAAATTAAAAGATTTATACCCGAGCTTGGCGCTCACTTATATAGGTTGTGTTAAGCAAATATACACACTGATAAAGTATGATCAAAATATGAATCTAAAAAGAAAGAGAACGGAAAGGGGCCAACATAAATGATGCATATTATTTACACAAGAATGAACGCATAATCAATTTAATAGGAAATAATGGAGGTATGAAAACTGGATCAGAAAGAAATTAGAATGTAAATCTAATTTGTTCCAAGTGAACGTCTGGGAGAATAGCTAAAGAGTTCAAACGTACCATCTGGGGAGACCGAGTTATATTTTGAAGTAGAAAGTGCAGGTTTGAATCAAATCTGTAAAATTAAATCTATAAAATGCAATAGCCATAACAATCGTTGTAATGTAAAATTTCTTTAAATAAATAGGGGAGGGTTGCCCCCCCCCCCCTTTTTGTTTGTTTGAACGCCCCTGTATTTTGAAGTAGAAAGTGGTTGGTGTGAATATATGATTATACAATACAATAGCCATAGTAATCATGGTAATACTAAGTATCTTTCAATGAATACATAGTAAATTATTATATCATTTAAGATTGGTCTCAACCCTTCACCTTTAAGTGCAAAATGTGATTACCACCAGAAGATAAGTTATCAAGCATTATGCAAATGCGTAATATCGAATTGGATGCATGATCGATATGAAACAAATGGTTTTAAGGACAGAATCATAAAAGAGGAACAACAATTAATCTTTTAACTGTTCAAACAATTCTATTCTAAATCAAAGTAGAATTATATTTCATTCTTGATGCAGTTCTCCGCGAGGGACTTAATAATTATACAGATTTACAAATCGTGCAGAGAATTTGAAATTAAATGCATATATAAAACATGTAAATGTCGCAAATGTTTCTTATTGTTTATTTGAATTTGTATTTATGACAAACCTGGAACGCACATATAGATTGGTATAAGATGAACGGTTTTTGAAAGAATCTACTCTGTGCTTTACTTCTAAGTAATCTCTTTAAGGATGCGTTTGATTAGATCATTATAGTAAATTGAAAGGTTGATGCCCTAGCTTTGTGCTCACTTAGATATATTGAACTTCTGGTATACAAAATACGCACTAATAAAGCGTAATCAAAATATAAATCTTTAAAAAGAGAGAACCCAGAAAGGGGGCATATTAAAAGATCTATGTTATTCACACAAGAATGGACGCATAATCAATTAAATATTGAATGGTGGAAATAAAAACTGGATCAGGAAGATAATTTGAATATCGGAGTTTAATCTATTTCAAGTGAACATCCGGGAGAATAACTATTGAGGTCAAATATATCATCGAAGGAAGCTGAGTTATGTTTTGAAGTTAAATCAGTCACCGTTAAACCTTGAAAACAGAAACCTTTGGCATCTTGTGATTGTCCTTAATTAAATACAAAAAAAACCCTCTTGCTTCAACTCTATATCAAGGAAAAATTGAAGAAATCAAAAAACATGTATATATGATATGAAACAAATGTATGTATTCTATGTCAAAGTAGATTTTAGGAAACAATATCGATTCTTGACGCAGTTCCTCGCAAGAGACTAAATAAACAATTTAACAAATCGTGCAGAGAATTTGAAATATCATGCATATATAAGAATCATATAAAGGTAAAACCATATGCCTTTTCTTGTTGAATTTTTGCTTTCTGTCAATTTAAATTGTTTCATTGACAAATCTGAAACGCAAAGATATCTTGCTTTCGGTGCACCATTTGCTTAGCTTTGCTTCTAAGTAATCTCTTTAGGGACGCCTTGATCAAGTTATTATAGTAAAATAAAAGATTTTTCCCGATTTTGGTGTTCGCTTAGATATATTAAACCGAGTAGCATGATGTATGTACAGATACGCACTGATAAATGAAAATCAAAAACGTGTATGCCCTTTGCTCATGTAGATATATTAAACCGAATAGCTTGAGGTATGTAAATTTAGTCATATATTTTTATATAGCAGGGTCAAAATATGAACTTAAAAAGAAAGAGCGGGAGGTTTATATTTTTCACAAAAGAATAAACGTACGTATAATTGATTTTAAAGCGAATATCAACGTATTTTTGAATGCGTAAGCTTAGTTTACTTTAAGTGTACATCTAAACAAGAATAGTCCTTAAAAAGGACACACTCACGTCAACGTCAAGTACAAGTTCTCATTAAAAAAAAATAGGTTCCGGGCTGTTGTTACCATACATCAGCTCATGAACTCTTGTTTGAGGAAGCTCATTTAGAAGTAATAGCCGGTGGGCAAACATTTAAATATGTTTTCGCTGACATATAATCTATTCTTTTAAAAGATTTCACATTTTCGTAAAGTTATCGATCTTAGTTTTCAGTTGTTTTCTAACAAACTATATAAACCAGACTTATAACTACTATCTCAAACAAAATGAGGTTATTGTTGAAATCTGTATGTTAGAAAGCTGAACGCATAACATGTAATGGAATGCAAAAACTATATTCTCCCAATTTCAATTGAAATATCTTAATAAAAATCTATTCATCATTTTGCACTTTGTAAATGCAATAATCCATGAGATAAGATTCCTTTTTTGTATAGATATATTATGCAAATACTAGTAAAGGCCTATCCAGTAATTTGAGGGGCCAAGATATTAAATGTCTAAAATTTCATGTAGGCCATTTTAATACAACACATTTTTGGTATAATTGTGTAGGTCTACACATTTTCTATGACCAAAAGCTTATAAGAATTTAGTATAATGACTTGAAAATTGCATACTGGCGAAATGGGCCTAAACTTGAAATGTTCTGGATAAGTCAAGATTTTTTTAAGAGAGCAAATAGCGCGCAGCGCACCTATGCGCGAGGTGGTTGATAAAATGGTCCAGGTTTTCCAATAAATGTGTGTCAGCGAAAGCCAGTGAGTTACATGATGTAATCCCTCTCATAGATACGGTTATAGTTCCAAATAACATTTAAATAAATTACTAAAATTCACATTCAAGGTCCAGAGTGAAACCAACACACGTCCATATAAGTAGGCCTACTCATCATATTGAACTTTTCATTACACAATTTAAGAAGGTTTGTTTAATAGATTAAATTATAATACAGAGATTTAATAGGTGCTAAGTGACAACAGAGTGAGAACACTAGTTTATTTGCACAGAAAGTGGAGACATGCAGGGTATTTGTACACATGTGAAGGTCAGCAAACTTTCCAAATGAATAACATGCCCAGTGATTTCATATCAGGGACAATTGTGAAGAGGATCACAATTTATTACTCAAGTAAATTCCTACGCAAAATAACAGTATAGTTCTATTATTTTTCATTCTAAATAAACATGAATCTACCTAAACAACAACTGCAAAATAAAACAAGCACAAGATTGTGCAATTTTTAATAGAAATTTGTCAAATGATTCTGTAAAAAACAGGTTTTTTATATCTTAAAATATTTCACATTTATGACCAATGAGAATGCTTCTTTGTTAGTTGAGCTATAATGCATGGTCTCTGTAACTAAACATAGTTGAGCACAATATTCACTGAGTGACCTTTGTATAGTTGTGTTGACATGTAGGGAGGAAGAGTTGACCATGTGACTTCACCTGGACTCTGTACACAGTGTAAATTTATTGATGTAATTGATTTTGACTGTGCAGGAGTACTCATAGGCATGGGCATGAGTTTTTGGGCAAAGTGGGCTCATACTCACTACGTGAGAAAAATACCTAAATAGCTCTAAAGAGAGCAGGTATATTATGCACGGAGATTATGTTTGAAGCAGTTTAAACACGCTTTATTGCACTTTGGTTTTGCCCTATTTAAATTATGGAATTCTTGTTTGGGGAAATACATGCGAATCATACATGGACAAATTGGTGAAGCTTCAAAAATGGGCAATCAGAACCATATCTGGTGCTCATTATAGGAGTCATGCTAATCCTTTGTTTGTCAAGCAAAACTTACTGACTGTTAATGATATATATTCGATGGAGCTTGCTGTATTTATGTATAAGTTTTCCAACAATGAACTGCCTGTTTCTTTTCAAAATTATTTCACCAGACGCTCAGACATCCATGACTACCCAACTAGACATCTAAATGACTTCAACCATACAAGAAACAAGAAAGCCTTTTCCGATCATTCTGTTCGAACCTGTGGCCCAATATTATGGAATTCACTTCCAAAACCAATTCAATCTGCTATTTCAATTAGACACTTTCGATCCCAATTAAAAATAAAACTAAGTCAAAATTATGTTTAATCACGAGTTTTTTGAGCTGTCCTTGTCCCGTCCCTGTCAACGTCCCGTCTTGTTCTGCGGTCCTATGTATGTCTGATCGTGTGTGTAACTTTGTTTTTAGGGGTAGGCAAATTACAGGCCTTATTGGCTCTCCTGTCTTCTCCTCCATATGACTTTTGTTTTGTTTGTGATTTTTGTATTTATTTATGTTATTTTGATGTCAAGTTTTTATGGAAATAAAGATTGAAGATTGTCCCGGGAAAAAAAAAAGAAAAAAAGTTTAAAACAAACTCCATTCAATCTCAGGACAAAAAATAGAGCAGCTTTGAAATTTACTTCAATGAATACAAAAATGAGACAATTTTACATGTTATAAATTATTACTGCTAATTGAATTATTTTTCGAAATATGTACTTTTTCAAGTAAAACCATGTAATAAACACCACTGATTCAATCAGTTTTACAACACGTTAGTCACAGATTTGGCCCGAACAACAGAAAGTGAGGGAACCCCGTTTGCTTCCAGTCGAAATAAACACCATGAAATAACGAAGCAAACATCAGACATATTTTGAAGTAGAAAGTGGTAGGTTTGAATCGATGATTATAAAATACAATAGCCATAGTAATCATGGTAATACTAAAATGGTTTCTTTCAATAAATACATAGTGAATTATTATATCATTTAAGGTTGGTCTCAACCCTTCACCTTTAAGTGCAAAATGTGATTACCACCAGAAGACATTATGCAAATATGTTTTTTGTCTCGTAATTTCGAATTGGATGCATGATCGATATGAAACAAATGGTTTAAAGGACAGAATCATAAAAGAGGAACATCAATGAATCTTTTATCTGTTCAAACACTTCTATTCTAAATCAAAGTAGATTTATATTTAATTCTTGATGCAGTTCTCCGCGAGGGACTTAATAATTATACAGTTTTACAAATCGTGCAGAGAATTTGAAATTAAATGCATATATAAAACGCCATGTCCCTTCTTGTTAAGCTGTTGTATGTAAATGTCGCAAATGTTTCTTATTGTTTATTTGCATTTGTATTTATGACAAACCTGGACTGCAAATATAGATTGGTATAAGATGAAAGGTTTTTGAATGAATCTACTCTGTGCTTTGCTTCTAAGTAATCTCTTTAAAGATACCTTTGATTAAATTATTATACTAAATTGAAAGGTTGATGCCCTAGCTTGGTGCTCACTTAGATATATGTGTACTGCCGCGGCAAAAGGGTCCAGTTGTCGACTCCAACATGTTGCTCATTGCACTAATAAAGCGTAATCAAAATATAAATCTTTAAAAAGAGAGAACTCAGAAAGGGGGACATCTTAAAAGATCTATATTATTCACATAAGAATGAACGCAATCAATTTAATATTAAATGATGAAAATGAAAACTGGATCAGGAAGATAATTTGAAAATCGGAGTTTGATCTATTTCAAGTGAACATCCGGGATAACAGATATATAGAGGTCAAATATATCATCCAAGGAAGCCGAGTTATCTTTTGAAGTTAAATCATTCACCATTCAACTCTCTGGTATTTTACAATTGTCCTTGATTAAATACAGAATATTAAAACACTCTTGCTCTAATTATTATCTAAAACTTAAACATTTGCGCATGTGTTTTTTGTAATATCGAAAAGGCTATAAAGAGGAACAAAAAAGAAACTTTTATCTGTTCAAACTCTTCTATATATTCTAAGTCAAAGTAGATTTCGGAAACAAAACTAAATAAACAATTTTGCAAATCGTGCAGAGGGTTTGAAATACCATGCATATATAAGAATCATTTAGGTATTCAAACATGCTACAGAGTGGTTCATCGCTAATCAACAACGATGCATCCATGCGTCTGCGTATTTTTTATCGCGCGAGGGTGGCTTTAGCCACCCGAGTGTGATACAAATACGCCGACGCATCGGATGCAGAGTTGTTAATTAGCGATGAACAACTCTGTAGCATGTTTGAATACCTTTCAACAACGAAAATTTACCTGAATCGTATGAATTTAATTCGAAATGTTTTCAATTTATCAGATTCTCATCTCAATAAAAAATACTTTGAAGAATCTGAAACAAAATGCTAGTTTTTAAATGATTGTTGCTTTATCGTTTTCAAAATGTTCCCAAGCGCCAGTCATTGCACGTACTCAAGTTCCCGACGCGCGATGAACAGTGCGCCGATTTATGTACACACACATCCGTGTACGCTGTGCCGTGCGTGACGCGCTTATTTAAAAATCAACTGTGGATTCATCACTAATCAACAACGGCTCGCTCCCGTATTAGAAGATACGGTGAGTTGTTGAAATAAATGTAAAACGCCATGCCTTTTCTTGTTGACATTTTGCTTTTTGTCAATTTAGATTTGTTTCATTGACAAATGTGAAACGCACAGATAGCTTGGTGTTTTTTTCACATCAAATAAAATTATGGTAAAATACGATAAACAAAAGCGTAGGCAAAAATGTTCTTCTTAATTTAAATATATTTAAAAAAATCGGCAAAACTAGAATATGAAGATACCAGATCTAATATGAAAATTCACTTTACTCTATACTTAAGATTCGAAGAAATCTCTTTAACGATATTTTGATCAAAGTATTTTAATGAATTGAAAGATTTGTATTCAAGCTTGGCGCTCACTTATATATAATGTTAAGGTGTTTGGTCCATGAGAGATCCGCCCGAAGAATTTTAGTAAAAATCGGCATGAATGATATTTTATCGATGTAGAACAGATTTTTAAAATAAAAATTGGGGTCACCATTGTAAAAATTGAACTAAATTAATTCTTAGAATCAAGAAATCAAAATGTGGTTCTCATTTCATTTTATTGAAATATTGTACTTAAAAGTTTTTTTATGACAATTTTACTTTAGCAAGATTTAGTTAGGATTTCCGGAAATGTTGGCGCCATAAGCACATATTTTTACCGTATAGAGCCAAAATGGTAAACTTTTGTCAAAATAAACATCACTATCGTAATCCCCACGTCTCTCAGCTTCTAGAAATGTAGACTTTTATATGGATTTAATTCCAAGTTGGTGAGTTTAAGGAAGGCAACTGTTCCAAAAATGATTGGTTGACACCAACCTTAACAAAATACGTATTAAAAGTATTTACAAAATCAATATGGTTAGATTTACAACGTTACAACAATGTAGAAAATGTAGACGCATTGTTATCAAATGCACTATAATTTACTTAAAACTGAAAAGATCACTAAACTTATCTTATTCTAATTTTATCAAAATAAAATAAAACTTAAACTGTAACAAAACGTGGAAAATATTTGCAGTAACATTCAATCCAGTGTTGTCCCTTATTGCATTGCACACGTACACACGAATGTTACAATCTGTCAGATCAAATTTCTCCCATGAACCTTAACTGGAATATAAAACGGGTTAAGATGAAAATTAACATAACGCTACTACCGGCACCTGTTAGGGCTGTCATGCTCAAGTTATATGAATAAATAATCACATGAAAGGTTTAACCTCTCATTTGATTTAATATATTAGACTCAAATTTAAAGGTGACGGGTATGTAGGATCTCGGTCATAAAAGTATGAGAATCCCAAAAATAGAGTGAGTGTGAAAATGGATGATTGGCTATGCAATTTGCACTATAATTCGCGGTTTCAAGTTGAAATCCAGGTAATGAAATACATATATCTGTTTTTCCGTTAGTGTTTATAGGCCTTACTGCATGTACTGGGAGTTTGAAGAAGGCAGGAATTAGAGAAATTATGCCTAGAACAGAAAATAGGGGGTCATTCAGTGTAAGACTTGAAAAAAAAAAGGGCATTGGTTGTAGAGGGTGTGAAAAAACTGGGTTATTGGGTGTCAGCTTAGCGATAAAAAATGGGTTTATTGGTCTGCAGTCGCTATCCACCGACATATAGAAGTGTCCCCCGGCATTAGACTGGTTTATTGGAGGAAAGGGCGCTGAGGTAAACATATTGTATAACCCATTTTGTAATTATCGGTCATATCAACGAAAGAGGTAAAAATGAAAGAACATCAAAAGATCAAACTCATAATATATTCCACCTCGAAATTTACGTTCTGCTTCTCAATTTAAGATTGTGTCTTCATCAACAGCTACTGCTACTTATGGTGATCGTTCTTTCCAAAAAGCTTCTGCTTTCCTTTGGAATACTCTGCCACTTCATGTAAAGAACTGTCAAACTGTCAATCAATTTAAATCTTAAATTTGTTAAACTTGCTTTTGGTAAATAAGTTCCTTGTTTCATATAACTGTATTATGTTCATAACTTGCTTAGTATGTATATGTATGTATGTATAACTTTATTTTTGTATATTATGTATGTAACTGTTTATTTTTCTTATGTTTGTATAGGGCTTAGAAACACCGGTGTTAGCCGCTTCATAAGCACTGTTATATTATTATTATTATTATTAATAATAATTCTGAATACAAATAGGACTTTTACGATGCTTTCATATTTATTGTAACTTTACAGCTTTGGAGCTTTGTTACTCTGTCGTCTGCTTCGTTTCACAATTTTGTAGCTTTGCAATTTTATGGCTTTGCAGTTTTTTCGCTTCATGTCGCTCTGAAAATTCATTTCATTTCAACTCGAAATATCTTGCCGGGCTACAAATTTTTCCGACATCGATTATCTAAGCGACATGCAGCTTGATGCAACCGTTAACTGTCCCTTTTCTACTGATCATAATATGCCTGCATGTGATTTGATCTTCTGAAGAAAAAAATCATAACAATTCATAATACAGAAACTGAGAATAATTGTCAATACATGAACATAATAAAAAAACCATTTCTATGCAATTTGTACACAAGTGTACATATTGAAGTCGTTCAAGTCATTTAAGTAACCTTAATAATGTTTTTATTGCTTAAATGGACTACATTAGTGTTCAAAACTAGGTTGAATAAACCATTAAGCGAGGTGAAATAGTCAAGCGCTAGGCTAGATCGTGTTTCTTACGAATGAGTTGTATTCAGAAAGGCTCACAAATATTTGATTTGGATGCTGCTTGTCCGCAAGGATTATGCGACGATGAATGATTTATTTTTTCTTCAAAGGGGATAATGAATTTAATGTCAAAATATGTTTATCAAATCGGAAATAAAATCACAAATATTTATTGCATTGCTGTCTAAGAATGCTGTGTTAGACCTCTGTCGGAATATGCTTATGAAGAATGGAACAGGTTAGCGCAGCGCTTTTGCTCGTTTTACACCACTGAGTCCTGGGTTCGATTCCCGAACCGGCGATGTATGTGAATTTGGTTTTCAGTCTTGCTTCAGCAGGCTTTTCTATGGACACTTCCTCCTTAAAACTAAAACTCTTCTATCGTCCACATCAAAATCATATAGCCCCAACGGCTTGTATGCTGAATATTCTGGGACACAGATGCACGTCCTATACTGAGACAGACTTGCGACCTTGGGTTACTGTCTGAATAAAAGAAAAATAATTTTCGCAGGTTTGCCGAAGGGTTTCCTAAATCAGAGCAAACAGAGTATTTTTCTTTATCAATGCTTGAGACTCATGGATAAAGTCTCAGCAGTGCACGCTTCTGGACCTCACGCTTTCAGTTTAGCACGATTCTTAATTTCTTAGTCTGCTTAACAAGTAGAATATAGTTTGATTCTGCATGCAAGCTCCCAAAATTGTATCCCCCTGTTTTTCCCATTATATATATGGTGAAAGAATGGTGAGGATTGATTAAGGCATTGCAAAGATATGCTTACTTCAATATTATGGTATGAAAACAGTTCTATCCAAATGCGGCATTCCTCGTCAAACATATAAGTACCAATATCTAATTGAATGTACTGCTTCAGTGATCTGAAGACTATCTCAGCCAGGTTTACTTACGTATCATCAACAACCTCATTGTTTCAGGTCTCCGCAGGTTATTACAACAACAACAGAATGGACCATTTCGCAGAGTGTGGTATATGCAAGGTGGTGTTACTGCTCACTGTGCCTTACCCGTACCCAACTGCCTACAAGAGTTGTTTGGCAATCATGTGGTTGGAATAGGACATTAAGTTGAATGGTCAGCCAGAAGCCCCGATCTCTCTCCACTGGACGTTTATCAATGGGGTACAATTAATCAAAGAGTTTACAGAAAGGGCCCTCCTGTCAATCTTCTACAGCTGCGCATCACTGAAGCCTTTATTTAACGAGATCAGGCGCACCAGAAAAGCAAGACGTGCTTAAACATCATGAACATGGAAACAAAAGCTCAAAGTTGTGTGAAGCTTCAAGGATGCCTTGTCGACGCACCACCTCGCATGAACCACACTCTGTGAAATGGTCCATTCTGTTCTTGTTGAAATAACCTGCGTAAGTAAACCTGGCTGAGATAATCTTCAGATAACTGAAGCAATAATTTCAATACGATATTGGTACTTACATGTTTGACGAAGAATGCCGCATTTGGACAGAACTGTTTTCATACCATAATATTGAAATAAGCATATCTTTGCAATGCCTTTATCAATCCTCACCATTCTTTTACCATTTGAAAGGTAAATTCATGCTCTATTAAGAAATAAACATTATATACTTGAACTCGCTTTTGTTCTTACTATATGGCTTCCATCTAATTATTGCACTTTTATTGACTCACCCGGTATACTGCAGCATAACGTGAAAAGTACTATTTAAACTCCGTGAATATCCCTTAATTGTCCCTTATTGCATGTCACGTGAATGTTGCTATCTGTCAGTACATTATACATGGTTGCTCATAAAATTGGAATTAAAATATTTTAACCATTCTTTTATCATGTTTATGTAAAGGTCAATTTATGAGGAAAATATCTGGAAACTTATGTTGCATTTGGTCAGATCAGACAGGTAATCTTGTTGGGTGAGAAATGGAACTCCGAATGTAATCAATTTCCTCATGTACTGTAAACATGGTATAAAGAGGCAACGACACAAATAGGTCAAAATTTTTAGGTCAAATTTGATTTGACCCGGCCTTGTTCATGGTCACTTTCCTACTTAAGTTGAGTGGTCATATGGAATGTTAGCTAATGTTTATCTGTAATAGAGTGATAAGCGGGTGATCGAATGTCTTGGTCACGCTTGACTGCGCCAAGAGAATGCTTGGGAGCAAAGTACAAAATGAAACTTCAACGCCCCACAAAATGTGTTATGCTAACATTTACATAGCTAAAAAGGGTGATCAGTAGGTTAAGTGTCAGAAGAGACTACATAACAAGACATGAAAATGTTTGCCATCCCACAGATGCATGAATCAAATTTATTTCAGTTCTTAGCCAGGAATGGTTGATGGGTCGATATAAGTTGGATCGTGTTTCAAGCTGAATTGATTAGTGGCTTGCGCTTTGTGCATCCCTTAGTGAAAGTAAGTATTGCGTATCAGCTCAAGGCTGAAATGTTAGATAAAATTTATCTAGGGCAAATGTCTGAATATTACAAATATCAGAAATCAGACATCATGGACATCAAGACAAAGAAGCGAACATTTGTACAAACATTTTGAAAGTAATATCGACAGGTTTTTGTTTAGAGACAAGGGTTTGGTTTTTTGCTTTGATGGACACATTATTAGGATATGGGTAGTCTATTTTATTTATAAATAAGTAACTGCATATTACTTTACGCGAGTGAAATAATACAAAAATAATTCACTGTGTGCTGAAGTTGAAGATTTCCGCGCTCACGAGGTAAAGCCGGGCAGTCTACCGGCAGGTGGCAATATTTCGCCTTCTTCTCTCCGATGTATATTCATGACATTTTCAATCGCCCGTGCTGTTGATCTTTAACATTAATATTAATGAGTCAGAAAAATATTTTTAAAAACCCTATAAAATCGAAAATATAGAGCTGAAAAACAAAACATGTTGCATATTTATGTATAAATATTGGTTAAATATAATGCAAGTGCATTTTTCTAAATATGTGTGACATCCCATGCAATTTTACTGGCAAATTATTTCACGCTATGAACCCGCAAACTAGAGCGGTGATTTTCTCTACGAATATTAATTCAGTGTAAAATATATATTTATGCCGATATGTTTATAGCAAAATTTAGACTTTTTTCTTCAAGTCCTGTGAAAATCTTGCCTTAAAAACAAAACATGCATATTTATGTATAAATATTGTGTTAATATAATGCAAGTACATTTTTCGAAATATGTGTGACATTTCATGCAATTTTAGTGGCAAATTATTTCACGCTATGAACCCGCAAACTAGACCGGTGATTTTCTCTACAAATATTAATTCAGTGTAAAATATATATTTATGCCGATATGTTTATAGCAAATTTAGACTTTTTTTGTTCAAGTCCCGTGAAAATCTTGCGTTAAAATGTGCTAAAACAAGATTAATGTAAGGGTTCCTTTTGTTTACCTTTCTGACACATGATAAAAAAATACGATATGTCACAATTCTATTATTGCGCATGCGTAACCAATTATTTTCGATATAAAGTATATATCTTTAAATACCCGTCGAATACACAATCAGGCAGCTGGTCCAGTCGTTAGCGCGCATCTCAGGACCGTGGGTTCGAACCCCGTTAGATTCGTTTTGAAAATTTCA
>JXSR01S035741.1:8218-21306 GCA_000969725.1 Ophiothrix spiculata
ACATGTATTACAAGATGTAGCCGACATGCAGAAATTGTTTACTCAGTTGCACCACCGGGCTTTGAACAAATTTCCTGGTGAAGGTGGGCTAAACATTCCCCTATAATCTAGATTTTATAATTTGGAATTTACAGAACTACTAGAAATTGCAAAATTTTGTCATATTTTGGAGCATTTTTGATATCCAATTATGGATTTCTTCACTGCTAATTGTTGCCTAAATCAATTTCTCCCCCTTTCAAGATGTGTCAGTATTGCTACAACAGAATTGAACTACCTGTGGGTGATGAGAAAGGAGTAGTAGCATACTATTAAGAGTCCTAAAGACATTTACACCTTTTGGAAGAATTTTGTTATTTTGAACCCCTGAATTAGATCTTGAAAAGTGTAGGTGAAAATGTATATATTGACTCATTTATTCAATATAGAATCTCAAATTTTGCGTGATTCCAACAAATATTTTGCTTTGTATTATCAAAAATGGAGAATATCATCTAGAGACACTTTGCATTTTTGATGTAAAAAAGTTCTACTTTCTGGACCATTCCCACTGCTTTCTATTAAAATATTCGCGGAATCGTGAAAAGATGCAAGGTATCATCAACAAAAAACACTCAAACTCCCAATTTGATCCTCATATCAGAATAAAAATGGCAGTGAGTCCAGTATCTCCACTCTAAATCTATGCACTAATCTTTAGTGTGAGGTTGACTTTAGAAATACAAATCAATTTGTTAATAATTCTATATTTAAAAGATATTGCACTTGCATAGAAAGATGTGATGAGAATGACAAGATTATGACCAATGAACCCATCTTCTTAATAACCATGAACTCATAAGCCGGATTTGATCCTGTGTAAGCCAGTACAAGGCTGAAATAGTCATTACCTACACAGGTATGAACAACAAAAATAAATAAGTTATTAATAAATAAAACAGTCAACATAGCACATACTGTAATGTAATAGATATTATTAATAATTAAACATAAATAAACCATTTTCTGCACATCCATTGGAAATGATAGATCTGTAGACATGTTTGAACAAGTGACGAAGACCTGGATGCATTATCATCCCGCTGCATTTATGACAAAAAAAGAATTATTTTACCTTGAGCCCTAAGTCCAAATCGTGAGCAACAGAAAATTGAATGGCTCATTTATTATGAATGCGCCTATGTCTACTACATCTCATTACCCTACAGTAATTGGCAAGAGAAATGACTATAAAACCGAATCCACAGACAGCGCCAGGATTCTGTATTGCAGTTGTTTCTTCTTCCTGTATATCTCTTGTGTTGAATAACCAATTTTATCCCAAACTTGATTTACAGTACTTCTTCTATATCTAAACAGAAGAGAGAAGAATCCACAGTGAAATTTCAAAGGAACAAATCTTTGAGTGAATGTCTTTTATTTTTCAAAGGTTGAAACTGAGCTAAACTGACTCAATAAGAAAAAGAACATTCTTTTACAAAATTATTTGGTCCAATTGCACTAAAGTGTTGCACAATTTTATGACATATACACTACCGTACAGTATCATCTCTTTAATTAACATTGAAGGTGTATTCCAATAGATTTACACAACTTTTCCAAGCTATCTACATCTGATCATGTGGAACAATCTTATAAAGAGTTTAAAACCTTTCATGGAAAAAGGAATGGATTAAGAAATTTGATCGGATCAGAACCCCACAAGATACTTCCTTATTCAGAATTGTTCAAGGTTATCAAAAATTAATAGCTAAAGCTTGTGAAGGAATTTTACTCTCTATACAATTTTCAAATATGAATAAATTAAGAGAGTGAGATTCTACATTAGTTTTGAATAGCCTCTCCCCATCGCCTTCTTTTTCGCACAATCATGATACTGAGAAATATAATATTAATTTTGTAGATATTTGTGGATTTTAGATATTCCCGCTGCAAGAGTTTCGTTAGGATTGGTTTTGTAATACAAAAATATGGTAATTATGCAAGAAATGAATTTTGCAAGGTAAATATTTAAAATTGCAAAAAAATTATCTCACAAAAATTAAGTAAGGATAAACGAACCAGATTTCACTAAATTATTTGCACTGTTGAAAAATATGTCATAGATGGGGGCTATATGCAGGGACCAAATTGTTGCCCAGGCAGCGACTCAGTAGTGGGCTGCAACGGGTGTCACTCATTTTGGAAACAGGAGGTCCACAGTTCGAATCCAGGCCAAAAACATGCATTGGTCACCTTCCCTTATTGAGGCTAGACATAGAAAAATTAAAGAAATCCTTTTGAGAAGTACAATTATCTCCATTCATGAGCTGTGAATAAGTATTAGAAGCATGAAGCACATCTTATCTTCATGGGTACATCAAGTGAGGGAGCTAGGGAATTGTTGAGAAAAGAGCACTCGTAACTACTCCATGACCTGTCTCACGTGAATGTTTACTATGCGTTCATTCCTAGGGCAGGATGCTTTCTGATGAGATAATTCGTATCAAAATAAAACATCTAGGGTAGAAAAATTGTTGAAGTTGATTGCTCTGCTTGTGTTGGATCTAATCACATCAAAGTGACATCAATATTCCACACCCAAAAGGGGGGGGGGGCCTACTAAGTACAAAGGGGGTTATGGGGACGTGATGAAATTTTGGATAGCAAAATCAGGCTCTCTAGTATTTCAGTTGGTCCTTTTTCTTCTTAAAATGTGGTATTTTGATGAGTTTTCTTGTCAAGATTTTCCAAACTTTGCACCCAGAGCATAGGATTTCTTCACAAAACTTAACAAAATCTGTGCCAAACTAAAGCAAGTTTGGGCAAAAACATGCAATTTTTTGATAAATTTGACTCAAAATTTAGGAGATTTAGTATTATGGGTAGGTCCTTTTTTTCTCGAAAATTGGTATATTAGATGGGTAACTTTTCAAATTTCACAGAGGCACGACCCTACCCAAACCAAATTTGAGTACCCCCACTCCAGAATTCCACATTTATATATTTCATTTAAAGAAGCTTCAAAGAAAATAAAACTTCAGATCTCTTTGGCACAATCCATATCGACAAATTCAAAATTGATTACTCAATGTGAAACCCTTCAAATCGATAAAATTCTGACATTTGTAATGATAGAAAATTTTCCTAATTTTGCTATATGAAACCTTACTTAGTTAATTAATTCCAAGTTCATTTTCTAGTTCCAAAGGAAACAAGCTGAAACAACTTTCTGAAATTGCTAATATACTCAGCAAATCTACATTTCAGGAAAAAAGTAAAACTTAAAATGAGCTAATGAAAAATGGATGAGGTATATTTCATCCTGCTTTTGTGAATTAGTTTTTTCATATCTTCCCCTGACTCTCATGTCTTGAAATTCAAAAAAACTAGAAATCAAGACTGAATTTTTTTCTCTCAGAGGAAATCTTGTCTGATTGTAAACCAACATTCCATCTTTGATTTTAAAAGGTCAGACCTCACTTTATTGTACACTGTGGGGCTGGGGTAAGTGAGCCCAACTTACATAATTCCTTGGTGTTTTTGCATACCAATGCCTATATCTGTTACCTAGATTTGTAAGAAAAAAGTGAATAGAAAATATTCTTGGACTCAAAAACCAAGGTTGGCAGAATAATGGCTTCAATCCACAATGTCTTGATTATAAGTTAAATACTTCTACTACTACATGATAATGCCTAATTCAGATCCAAAAGGAATATCAAAAATCAATTTTCATGGTCAAAAAGGTGAACATTTTAGGTCCTGTACCTCATTGAAAAAAATCCTGATTATAAGTCCAGAGAAATCGAGAAATCAAAATCAGTAAAAATAATAAACTTTGATCATAGATTCTGTGTCAAGAATCTATGCTTTGATACATGCAAATGGTAATTGGTGCTACCTCATCCATCCATGTCTATAAATCTTACTGCATCCTATCCTACTAGTATGTAAAATGGGGTGGTTAAAATACAATCCATAGGTGGTGTAAGCAGGTTCAGTTTCTGATGCTTATCTTCAAAAAGGGTATCTATGCACCATTTGTGGCACTTTCAAAGTGTTCAAAGATAGAGAAAATTTAACTCATGTACAAAATTCTTGTGGCACATGAGCCAAAATAATTGAGTACATCTAAAAAACCCAGGAAATGAGCCCAAGTACAGTGGCAGCTATTCACATGAGAGCCATTTTAAAAAATTGGAAGCAACTGAATGTTATCTGATACTATACATTGAGAGGCTGAAACCTGTTACTTAGTTGTTTATGGTAGTATTTTCCATCAACAATGATCCACTTCCTCAAAAATAAGTTTATTTGAAAATAGTGGTGTCTCTTGAAGCCACTCTTTAGGGACACCCTGTCAATGATGTATCTAGAAACTCATCTTTTAGACAGGCAATTGTCATTTGAGATGGGGGAAAATTGGTCCATTTTACATTGTTCTGGGCAAAGTTTTAACATTTTGGATGGCAATGTTGTTCAAAAAAGACAAACTTTTTTGAAATCTTAGCCAAGTCTCTGTACTCTAGTCTATAATATAGCAAATATTATATACCTCATATATAGATTCCCGCCCTCTGATTGGTTAAAAGTGGGGGCCTGGATTTAACTAGGCCCTATAAATTTACTATGCCCGGGGCATAGTATTCACTAGGCCCGCTCAATGCATTTTACGTCGTGTAACTCGAGGTTTACGCGCGAGACTATGAGCATTCATGGTCAAACACACGCTGCAGTGCGTAAACTAGTTATCTTGTGCGCACAATACGACGCGGTCAGCACTGAAAGGAGAAACAAATATCATAAATTTTTAATGTGCGCTTTGAGTGCTAAAATTGTTCTTTTAACCAACCTGAGGACAAAAATCTATATATTCGGTATATAAAACGAATATTGACTGCTTTTGTTCGGTGTATGGTTAAAAAAATTTCCCCTCGGTGATCTCAAAACCATAAATTTGCCCTCAGCTTCGCTTCAGGCATATTTATGGTTTTGAGATCACCTCGGGAAAATAATTTAAACCATGCCCCTCAAAGCAGTCAATATTTGTATAATATGAATATTATATTGACATACACATTTCAAGCTAGTATTATAGCAGGTCACATATATTCTGCCTATTGTAGGCCTACTACTACTAGGCTAATGAATCAACAGCTGGAGCAGGGAACAGCAACCGACCTGGGAGATACAATGTATGATAGCAAGTCCTGTCAAGAGTGAGGCAAATCAATGAGAGCTATTCCACACAACATTATTACTATCCAGATGACATCCAAAATGAAAATTCAAAGAAAAACTGATAATAAACCCTGATGCAAGTCATCTGTGGAATTTGTAATCATGCATGTGAATTGATCATCTGAAACTATCCTAAGCTAGGATTCTGGATGTTTGTCACAGATGCCCTAAACAAGGATTTAGGGCTAAAAAGTACCCTAAGCACAAACACTAATATAAAATATATCATAATTTAGACTGTGATGTAGACATAAATACACTAACCAAGGACAAGAAAAAAAAACACAAATTGTTTTTGACCAAGAACTACTGAAATATGATTACAAATGCAGGTATAAAATGGTTAAGGGGCAGCTTCAAAACTCAACCGGCGGTTGTCTGCCGGTTTTTGGCGGTTGGCTATTGTTTATTCTGGGTTAACCGCCCAGAACCGACAGGCAACGGCCAATTGAGTTTTGAAGCCGCCCCTAAAGTTGTTCTGAATATACCCTAGAGGATTGTCTATGAAAATACATACCCCAAAGTGTTGAAATTACACTTATAACCATGAAGCCCAAATAAATTCAATGAACATTCAAAATTAAGTATGATGGAGTGGTAAACTTGTCTGCTTGTTATTGTTTTCAGAAACCTCAGAAATCTAACAAATGCACAACAATGATCACTTTGATCACTGATTGCACAAAAACACAAAATAAGCAACTACTTGCAGAAAATAACATCAATAATGATCTTGTACTATTTTGATCAACCATAATTTTTGTTACTTTTTTTTTCAATTGACATCCTCCTGTGTCCTCAGTTATTAATGAAATTATGGATTACCTGTTAATGCTTTTCATTATCATGTTAATGTTTCCAATCCTTCAAAAGAGCCGAAATCTATTTTCTACTATAATACTACAACAGGTTCTAAATTAATCAGGTATCCAAGATCTGATTCTTGACATATATACAGTCATCAGCACTTTACCACCCTGAATATTCCAATCATCCCCGCATTTCAGTTAAGCAAACCATGTAATGTGATTTTCCACATTATCCAGTCACTCGTATCATTTATCCCGAGCCGCCTGCGGGTTGCACTTTTCTCTAAACAAAAACTTGCACCGCATCCAGGTAGTGTAACTTAACAAGTGCCTTTGGGACAAGTTTACACCAAATTACACATGAATGTAACTCATATACCTAATAACTGTATAAACACATAACTCGCGTTTAATAAACTCTTCAAATATCTTTTCCCATGCTGGCCAATTATACCACACACAAATGTTAAAGGTCGGGATATATCCCGGAATGGGTTGTCTTCGTTTATCCAACTGGTGTACGATGGATTGTCTGGATCTCTTAACTTGTTGCAAGTATCATTTACAAATACAATTAGTACAGATAGAAAAACAACCATTTTTTGAAATCAGTTAGAAGCTTTAAAGGTCAACCATCACAACTTTACAGCATGATGGAGATATCATTTATCGCTTGTGACACACTATATTAGGACGCCCAGTGTCAAATTGAAAAATTACCTTATTATACTAGTGGATTAATAATTAATAATAGAGGAATGACTGACTGAATTGTGACATATCATTTCAATCACGGTATTGTTAATCAGAAAAAGGTGTGACACGGTATGCGAATTTAATTGCTTATCAACCAGATTGTTAAGGAATAGACATGAATTAGGAAGAACTTAACAATTTCCCAAGAAAATTTTGGTTCATTTTTTCCCTCAACTCAGCATTTTGGCAAAGCTGGTATTGGGATAAAAACTTGTGATGTTTACTTTGATGGGAAGCATTAAATCTATGCATTGCACACAATTAAAAAATTGCGACTAGAAATAATGGGGAAAACTCGTATTCTAACAATTAACCTTGCATATTTTGACAAAAAGCCATTTGTTGTGAAAATCTGTCTTTAACTGACATAATCTCACAAAATCTAAATTTCATTAAAATCATGAAAAAGGCTAAAAACATTAAGCGATGGCCATTAAATCTCTTCTGACAATTCAATGGTGGATTGGTGGATTGTCATCTATGGGTTGGGGGTTTGTCCTCTGTTCAAATCAGGGTGAAACATTCTATTTTCACACCTCTGTTTCTTAGAAAACATGCTAAAAATTGGTGATTTAATTTAAAAAAAGACCAATTAGCTAAAATCAAACCAATCCGTTCCATTTCAACACATGAAGAAAATCAATTGTGTTGATATTCTATCCTTGTTGTTGATGTGTTGTACATGACTTTCAATAGAAGATAGCATACAACAAGAGAAGAAAGCAAAGCACAATTAATGACTTTGAACTTGTGCCAAACAGATTGTTTGGATGAAAATATTTGCAACCAAGCAGGCAAGAGGCCATCAACTGTGGTTTGTAAGAATGCTCTAACTTATAGAAGCCATTTATTGGGATGCTTACATTTGTTTATGGTTTATACTTTAACATTCTCATCTCACAAAATATTCAGGACCGGTAAAGAAATCCATATATTTTTGAAATTGAAAACCATTGATGAAAACGTTTGCACCCACTGGCAAGAGGTTGTGAACTCTTGTATAATGAGAATGCTGAAGTATATGGGTAGGTAGTCAGTCAATGAAATGTTAACACATTTCTCATCTACAAAATATTCAGTACTTGTACATATTTTGGAAATTGAGAAAACCCATGATATGGATTTTACATCTAAAGCAAAACTTTACAGAGACCTATAAAATCTTGTCAGAGAATCTTATATTATAGAATACTGAAACATGTCAGTAGGTATTCATTAATTGAGATATTTGCATTATTTTATAAGTTTATGTTTTAACATTCTTATCTCACAAAATATACAGGAAAAGTAAAGACATCAAATATTTTAGAAATTGAAAATTGTTGATGAAATTATTTGAAACACAGCAGAGAAAAGCCATAAACTCTAGCGCTATGCAAATGCACAAACATAGCACAAGCGTTATGGGCAGTCATTTACTGCGATGTTTACATTTGTAATAATTGTTAAGTTTATATTTTAACATTCCAACCCTCAAAAATATTCAGGGCATGTGGGAATTACATACCTTGGAAATCAAAGCATGGAGTTTGGAATAAATCAAAACTTATCCATACCATATTGAATCTTGTCCTAATTATTTACTTTGCACACTTTGAAGGTGCTATCTGCTCTGAAAAATCAAATTAATGAAAATACTGAGCCTCAGAATCAAGTTCCACATTTCTATCAAACTTTGGCCTAGTAAAGAAAACCTGTCCCTAAACTGTTCAATTCATTTTAGACTTAAAGTTAGATATTCTTCCCCCATCTCATAATACCTAATCGGATTAAAATTATTAGTACTTGTCTCTCTGAAAATTGACCTCATTTCCCCCTACCCTCTGATCTTACTTTTAAAAAAGTCCTCGCCCTGTTAGATTGCTAACCCTGTCGTTGTTTATCCCCATATTCAAAATTGAAACTTGGAATACCATCAAACAATTATCTCAAGCTGCTATCTGACTGTAACCCCAGTTTGCTCTGAGGCAAAGTGTAATATTAGGAACACTGTAATCCAATAACAAAATATCTCCAGGACCCAGATTGAGATTACCAAATAATTCAATAGCTGTATATATGTTTTTGTTATGGCAACCTTCAAAACTTGTATATTATTAAACACATATTTATTCTCATCACCTTACGAAGAACACCTTCCTGATCAAATACAATCTGATGACAACGAGAGCTAATATTATGATATTTTTATAGAGCGTCAACAAATAATTGTTGACCTTTGTACTTTGCTTTTGTCTGTCACATTGTATATGGGTCGCATGCAAAACAGATATCGGAACAGATGCGCAGTACTCATCTCAGGATTGCATCGCTTGGCATCGGTCCATAATAAATATATCAAGCACGTTATACAAATAGAACGTGCATATTGACACCCTCTTCCAAAAATTCCCAACATCAAGACTGCTCATCCAATGTATGTGTGTATGTATAATTGAAAATGTAATATCAAATATACATCTAGTAATGAATCAGCATAGTTCCAGCACCACGCAGCTAAAAATGTGACTGAAATATGAAAAAGAGTACTTTTTAATCTTAGAAGAGCAAAGGATGTAGTTACACATCAATCTCTTAGAGTACTAAAACGTAAATTTTGATTTGAAGTTTGGAAACATCATTTTGGATTCCTTATATTGTCTGACCTATGTTTCCGTAATTTTATCAAAATTAAGAGCAAAGCTTTACACATGGTATATGACAGGTTTAACTGCAATACTTCCGATTCACTACAACATGGACGCATCATTTGTGGGACTTGAAGAAGATTCTAAATTTCCGGAAAGTGAAGACCTGTTAAACTTACAAGGCTACCAGAGCTTATCTCCATATTAAGAGGTAAACATGATTATGTTATTCCCAATCAGACATTATTAGGTACCTTAATTAAAGGTTTTATTAGACAATAAACTGTACATGATGGATTGCAATGTTTCGCTCCACTCAAATGTCCTAAAATTACTCCCGAGCAAAAATGATGGTGTAGCAAAAAGGGAACTGGTTGACTTAAGAGTAATTGTAATCAACTTTTGGATTAAAATATTTACTCACTCTTTAAAAGAGTGAACAACTTAATCTGACCCAAGAGCAAAAGTTTAATCTGGCCAGAACTGAGAGTAAAACTAGCTTAAAATTAATCCAAAATTAACAACTTTTAGCTACTACATTGAATAATTTGTGGCTCTTAGGCCAAAAAAAAAAAGAACTCTGTCTCAGGTTCCTGAGGCCCAAAACCCTAAGCGTCACTTTTTTTTTCGGCCAGTTAAATTCTTTTTTCTTTGGCCTTATTTGCAGTGATTATTATTAGCTGTGCAAAAGATATTGCTGTTACTAAGATTTAGATTATTTAGATCCCTGACTCCTTCGACAAATGGGGCTTCACACCCCTTTCTCCACCAAACCTTATTATCTTTCCAAGTAATTGTTAATGTTTAATCCGGAAATTTAAATGACAATGTATTTTGTATACAAAGAAAAAAGGGAAATTGAGGATATCCATGTAATAACTTCATCAATGTCAGTTCAATTTCAAGACAGACTTTAGTTATTGAAATCAAGGAAGACCTACTTATTTTATTGAAAAAAACTCCTTCATGCAGACATTTGCAGAAAAGGATGGGTCTCTAAAATCATATGTTACCAACTAGTACTACCAAGTACTGGCTAGCTATACCACATCATTGGACCTTCACTTCAAACAAATTCCGAAGATATCTACATGTAGTGCCCCCTTAACATGTCTTCCACTTTTAACAGGAATAAAATATCTTTTCAAGAGAGGAGTCAGCAAATCTAGGTCTGTTTATGGGAACACATCTAATTGCAGCAAGAAGTATTTATGGCTTTAAAGGGACACTTGGGTTTTTATTTTTTCAAATTTCAATTTTAGTCACATTGAATAATTTTTTTAAATTGATGCAGTAAAATAATAATTCAAGCCAACCAGATTCAAGTTAATACTTTAAAAGAAATATACAATTAATTAGATGGATTTGATCATGTGAATTTACAGGTCATAAATTGACAGGTCAAATTATGCAACTTAATTACAATTTCATGGTTATCCAAACATTTTAATGATCATAAAAAGAAAGTGGACTGATTTTATGCTACATTTGTCAAAATAAATGTTGCTTTTCACCATTTTACCCAATTGAAATACGTCCTCTTTAAACACAAGAAGCTAAAACAAACCATTTTATCCTATATCTGCGAAACCAATTTGCAATAATTATTGCGCTACTCAGACATGATTTAAAGTGTTCCATTAATCAATTACTTAGTTAGAGAATCCGGCTCACTTTCAATTACAATATAATGATGTAAACATGCTGCATTTTTCTATTCCAGTCTAACATCTATGACATCATTCCAGATGACAGGGCTTCAGTATATCTGTTTTTCTATTGCCATAAAATATCAGGGATTTATTTATTCCGTCTTTCTGTGGCATGCAAAATGCCATAGAAATGCAAATAAAACAACTACATTTGGTGTACATTGCTGACAACAAGTTGTGTATCTCAGTTGCTGAACACCCAAAGAAATTAGAAAGGAGAAATGGTGCTTGCCGCCATTTTGATTTGGCTGCCGTGTAAATCTTATAGGATGGCAGCCATCTTAGACTGTCGCTCATGCAGGGTGAATTGTTGTACCTCTGGCATTTTATGGCTCCGCGTGCCTCATTTCGAGAGTCTTCGAAACAGATTAGTAGGGAAATTGGCGTACCTTGATCAGAACAAATCGCAATAGACACTACTTGAAATGCAGACACCTGAAACAAAATGCACACTCTGTATGCTTCAAGTGAAGATTTATGCAATCTGCCTGGATATCCGGCCAATTTCTGAACATATCTGAAGGTTCAATAACTCTGCTCCATGAGTGATAACAAGATGACGGCAAGCACCACTTCTAGATTGAAGTTCTTTGCTTACACTAGCTAGAAATTGTCTAAACTTCTTTTGTATGCTTGAGATCTCCTCCATACCACCCAAATCCAGGCCGATATCCCAGGGGTCGATATCTTAAATTGTGATCTGGGCCTTTTCCAATATGTTCCTCAATTTGGGTTCCTAAAGCCTGGTCATGAAACCCTCAAAATTAAATGTCTTATACAGGGACAACAAAATACAGGGCTTAAAATTTCATATCTAGATCAGATAACACAAGCTCTTGATATGATAGAAATAAAAAAAGATCAATTCAAATCTGAAATAGAATAAATAATGTATAAAGTAAGCAACATGCATATGACATGAATCTACTTTAACAATAATTTCTTTCGAAACAATCAATGCCCCTTTAAATTGTGTCTGCATACCAACAAATTCCATCCAAGAACCGAGGACAAGAAATCATTAAGCTTTTCTTGGCTGGATGATTCTATATATCACCATGGGTAATTTAGAATTTAGATAGATAAATAGCAGGTCAACAAACTTTGAGATTGAAATAATTGCTGCGTGCAATATGTGGCAGTATTACCAAATACCATATGGTAGCTTTGTATTGTATACTCGGCTATCTATCATGATGTATGTACATACATTTATGACGTAACAGTTGGTGAAATAAAAACTAGCCCATTGCATATGCTCATGAGCTCTCAGACTCGGAAATATGCCCCAAATTTAAACGGAAGAAACATCATTGTGGCTGTGAGGCAGATATACAGGACTAAAGTTGGTTTCAGACAAAGTAAAATTCGATCCCTTGAATAAATAAGACATTTTGGGAGAAATTACAGTAGAAACTCATTATAACAAAATCTGATATAAAAAAAGCCCTGTTATAAAGTAGTAATTTTCCTGTACCATTTTACTAATTTCTTTTGTTTTTTATTGTTTTAAAAACCCTGATATAACAAAATTTTGGATATAAAGAAGTAATTTGTCTGTCCTCAGCAACTTCGTTATAATGAGTTTCTACTGTATCTACTAATAATTCATGTTCTTGTGTGATTTACACTGATATTTGATTAATAAAATAATTTTGGATAATAGGAATTAAGTTTCAAGAAGAGCACAAATTGATTTAACCCCAGGTTTAGCCCATGCAGGATAATCTGGGACATAGGCCTATTCTTTTATAAGTGCAGACCTATGATTTTGTTCATGTTTCTAGCCCTGCCAGATATAGCCTGGACCCAGGCTTGTATGGGCTAAAGTCAATGTACTGTAGACCAATGTTATCACTATTACCCCATTTACTCAGATGTGTGTACAAGGTTCTATGTATGACTCATATAACACCTAGTGGCACTTGCAACCCTCACCTATATAAATCCACTAATTCTAC
>JXSR01S035744.1:5470-18428 GCA_000969725.1 Ophiothrix spiculata
TACCAATTACATGAAATTATTTTAATGCAGATATACGCATTTTCATGAACTTAAAAAGACTAGCCTATAGTATACTCCACTTAGAACTTAAACTTCCTTATTGAAATGGTGTAAATAAAGCATAAAAATGAAGTAAAATCAAATAAGTAAAGAAATGCCTAAAATTGAGAGAACATTATTTTTTAATATATCTCTCTGCGATGGTGGTGCGGCTATGTCCAGTGTTTTCTCAATCCTGCATTTGTATCTCAGATGGATGTACCAGTTAAAAGACCAATCAATGTTTCTACTGAATACAATTAAACATTTCGAAGAGCTACAATTCAATGAAAAACAATATGTTTGTCCATCATAGGCATAGAAACAAGATGCTTTATAACTAGAAACACTGGTTTCACTCTATTGTTTTTCTCATGAGAAAAACATTTAGAGTTGGTAAAGAATGGCAATTTTTCCAACATTCCAAAAAATTCAGGGAGACTACCTACCTACCTGTCTGCCTCCGTCATCTGCTGACCAGATCTGCACATCTTCTTGTTGTCTCCCGCCATCTGCTTTTATCCTGTGCAGTTCTTTTAGCTTCAGAATATGTGAGACATGTCCATTCCTTGATGTTGTCAAACCATTGCTTTCTTTGCTTGCCTCTTTTCCTTTTGCCTTCTATTTGACTCTCAATAATTTCTGCTAAAGGAGACTACTAGTAGTTTTTATCATATATTAACATGTTATATCGATTGATGTAGTTAGAAAAGTAGTGGGAAGAATTTAGGCTGGCCCCTTTAATGAAAATCGTGTTTTTTACATAGTGATTTTTCTTTCAAGGGAAATTTGTAAAGGTTGTCAGTACTTTTTCTACTTAGGTTCTATTTCCGAGTGACAATATATTCAATTGCTCCAATATACCAACGTAATCTAAGGTTAATTTAACTTGTGCCTATACTCTTGGGTGTTGCGGTGATTTATCTGTTATTAAGACCCAGATGCAAAGTCGGGAGGTGTTTCCGACTATTTTTGGAATTCTCGACTTTATAACCAGCGCAATTATCGAAGTTAATAAAATTATATTTAAAAAAAATGTCGTATCCCCGGTCTTATATATGGAATTTATTACAGAACGTATGCACGCTGTTGGCAACTTGACGCTCACGGAGTTGTCTTGCAATAGAATCTAATTAGTGATTCTGTTGTCAGTTTCTTCTGAAAGCAAATACAACCAAAAATATATAAACTATTTTTTAATTATTTTTGTGAATTAGAAAGAGCTGTGATCTACAAATTGAATCTGATATGCCCATGCATATACATTTGTTACCGGAATTGTACTTAATGTCTTTATTCCGTTGTCACTTGAAAATCTACTTGAATATCTCGTGTTTGAAATACTGATATAGTTTCTAACCCTCCTCTAAGCTGATTATCTCACGTTTTGATTGATGATTCTAAAAATCACGAGAACATCGTGTTATGCATTTAAATAGTCTCTTCATGCATTTTCATTAAGCATGCTTCACAATCATCCCCGCAAATATTACGAGTCTATCATCTTGACTTAGGTTTAACATGTTTTATTTACCCATTTTAGGCTCTATGCCTTGCTTATATATAAATTAGACAAATGGCATTCATACTGCAAATAAGCATGTAGGTGTAAAAAACAGACAATTGTTGTACATAATTAAAAACATTGCATAAATTATCGCCCTAACATTTTTGAAAAAATAAATTTGAACGATTCTTCTCAAAAATAATGCATTATTTAGTTTACAATGATGTGGAATAATAATGTGACGTTATTATTTTTAATTCTGTATAATTAGACACTATCTTGTCTTATGGTACTACTTCGAACATTATGAGTAGCCGACCCTTTCTGTCAATTTCACATGGTGACAAGTTTGTCGTTTGGTATTATATTTGAAGTACGGTCAAACTACTGTTAAATTTGTATATATTTATTGACTGGTTTGTCTTTTAGCTTCTTGTTATTGCTAAAGTACAATTCTTAATTCCAGCTCACAGCCGTAAAGGCGCCCATGCATGGTCATTTTCATTTTTTTTCCATATCTGAAAACCTCATTTTTTAAGGTTTAAAATGACACCTCGATAAACTTAACTCAACAACCACAAGTAAACCCTATGGTCGGTCAGAGTTTGTCATGGAGTAGGCCCTAAATGATTAAATTGAGATAAACGCATAAGCTATTATTGTTCTTTTCTGTTAATGGTCCTTCTAATAAGATGTGGATTTTTTCATACTTAAGTTCAGTTTTTCAGAATAAACTTTGCAGGTGTTTGGAGAATGCATGGATATTGTGAATTTTAGGGGGAAAATCCACAATTTTTCACCGAAGTATAGGACCTTTGCATGTATTTTCACCTGTAGCGCTAAATAAAGTTTGTCGCTTTACGGCTGTTATGAGCTGGAAAGTCACAATTATGCCACACTTTTTTGTCAATTTTGCTTTTGATGACAAGTTTGTCCTTTGGCTTTTAAAGTACAACAACGTGATATGAAAAGTGCAAAAACTCCGTTGTATACTTAATATCATTTATATATGACATCATCTAATTACTTTGCAAGGCTAAAATCATACATTATTTATGCATATATAACGGTTTATTTTTTAACCTTTTATTTAATTAATTATGTGAACATGTGCCGCAAAGGTTATAAAACAATAGCCATATACTTAAAATTATGCCCTAAGCATGTTAGTGAATCTAAAAACAACTCATATAGAGACAATGATTCATTTTTCTGCAATGACCCACTTTTAGCCAAAGTACATGGGTGAACACATAGACAATTTGACATACTGTAACAACATTGCTTCAGATACTATTTTCTGTGACTCTCTTTTGAAAATAAACTCCAAGAAAGTGATAAAAATATATCATTGAAAACAAATATATGGGTATAGCCTAAAATATAGCCTTATCTTCTCCAAGGTACCCACTAAGATCTTGTTGGGCGCTCAAAGGATGCAAAACAACTTGGGATATTTTAAATTCATCCCTGGGTAAGTAGCTAAAATACAGTCTCATCTTCTCTCTTCAAGTTAATTTAAAAACAAACAATGAGTCAAACTCGCAATAGCGAGTCAATTTCTCTGCAATGACTCACTTTTAGCCAAAGTAGGTGAACACAGAGACAATTTGACATACAATGTACTCCAACAAAATCGATTCAGATTCCATTTTCTGTGATTCACTTTTGAAAAAAAAAACTCGAAGAAAGTGACCAAAATATATAATTGCAAACAAATATGGTATAGCCTAAAATATAGCCTTATCTTCTCCAAGGTACCCACTAAGATCTTTTTTAAAGAAATTAAAATGGAAAACAGCTTGGGACATTTTCTTTCGGGTCGTTTAACATGTTTAATGCGATAGACGCATGATTTCGTGAATAATAACCACAGACATAGATTGTTTTAAAGTTATTCCCTGGGTAAGTATACAGAAATAAATAATGATATATGGTGGCATTTCATGAGGTGGGTCAAAAATGTGTTACATGGTCATAATGGTCAAAAAAACAATTGTTTGATATGATGTTAATATTATTTACAAATATCACTTTTGTTTTGGCACAATGAGCTAAGTAATGGTTAATTACTCCATAGGCGACAATGCAAACTGTAATTTTCAAACGCGTTTTTCTCAGAATTGCCTGTTTTTACTAAAGCAAGATATAAATTGGAATGATTAATAGTAAACAGTTCATTTTTTCAGGATATGTTCTAAATACTTTAATAGTTATTTTGATACATTAAACTTGAAACAGACCCCTTAGGGTCTTGGTGTTGATGACCTTAATTAATTAGAGGGGGTTATACAAGGGGAGAAAATGGTGATGTTTCAAATCATTCTGCCCTAATTCTTATTTGATGCTGCTTGATCCCCTGAACATTTTGACACCAAATTTGTCAAAATCGGACAAAAAATGAGAAGGTGCTGCCCAAAAAACTGATCGAGGGGGAAGGGGGTCTGAGAAAGGTCTAAAAATGATAAATTTGCCAATTGCTGTAATTATATACCAAATTTTAGCCATGTTGGTGACTATCTGTATGTATTTGAGGTCACAGAATCCATTTGTGAATGTTCCAGCAGTGTCAAACCTTCCAATATGGCGATATTGTCTCAATTTGGGTATCTACCGCATCCTTAGGCACCGCATCCTTAGGCACCACCACCCTTGTACTGCCAAGTTCAAACCATTGTCTCTCTTAAATTATGTAACCCATGAACGTCAAATTACTGTCACAAATAGCAGAAAGTGTAAGCTTTCAAATGAGACATTAAACAAGTCAATAGGCTAAGGAATAGTGAATTTACATCAAATTAAGTCCGAGAACCCACGAAAAAATGTAACAACACCACCTTTTTAGCATACCCACCTAATGACATGCCATCATATATATATATATATAGATCTACGTTATTTAAATCAGTTTAGACCTAGGTGGTAAGCGGCATAGTAGGTCATAAGCAAATGATCATAGGTAGTTTAGATATTACATGATGACATTTAGGTGGCTTATGGTGATGAGCCAATATTCTTTATAATCGACATCGCAAGAATTCAAAAAGAGAAGCTAAGTTAAGGCTACAGTCCCTAAAAACGTCTCGCTCAGCTGAATGTCATGTTTACTGCAAGTTTTCACCTACTTACACCCATCAAATTATCACTATTTTTGGCGTACATATTAAATAGAGTCTCTAGTTTATACATATAACTTTACTAGTGATTTCACGTCCATTATAAAGGTCAAAATGACGCCTAAAGACTATTTCGAAAAAGTTGACCCTTTTTCGCCGAAACCTCATAAATTCATGATGTTCGAACAATTCGATTGGTTTCAAATTTTGACAGATTGTAGGCTTGATACTTCTTATTGAATTACAAACAATATTTTATAAATATGCCGAGTTGATTTTGAATGATAACGTAACAAACCCGGGTTATTTTGCTCGAAAATCCGGATGTGAATTACGACTCTGAGTTTGCCCTGTGAATTGCCTGTTCTAAGTATCTACATTATCTACATTTTGTCCGATATGCGCATTCGCATAATTTACTTACAAATTGAGCATTCCAATGAGGCAAAAATTGAAATTTGTATGTAAACAAAAGAAAAATACGGCATTCTAATGTTTATGTTTTAGATTTTAGTTCACAATCTCAACGCTACCTTGAAATCTCAGTGATAGATCTCTCGCTTCGTAATGCATGACTAACCCCCGCCATAGTCCATGGTTCGAGTCCCCGTAAAGGCAGTGGAAACTATTTATCTTTTCATCATTGAAAAATAGTTAGGATTCACATTTTCCTGAGCATATGGATTCCTCGTACCCTTTAGCGATTATACAATCTACGGAAATACCAAATTGTATATTTTATGATGATGATGATGATGATGAGGGTCTTAGGGGTAAATCTAAGTTCAGAGATCGAATATATTGAGATATATATGTAACATTTGTAGAAATATGGTCTGAAAATTTCGAGCACGAAATAAACTGCGTACATTGTTTGTTTTTACAGGTTCAATGTGAATGAACTTCAGGTAGTAATAGAAACAAAACATACATAATTATGTACACAAATATATTTGAGGGGGTTTTAAACTTACTTTTTCCTTTAAAAGAAAAAGAAAAGAAAACATTAATGTGGTTCCCGGGATGTGGTTCAATATCACCTGTTCACCTGTGTAGAATTTATGAATAGCTTTGTTTATTCGAAACAATTAGACTACTTTTTAAAGAATTCCTTTGTTTGATTATAAGTAAAAAAATTGATATACAATATAGTTGCTAGATTTCTAGTTAATTAAGTCTGGCCCACTTTGAGGCTGTATATTTGTTAGAAACCAGAACAGTTAAATTTATTGTTGTATGTTCGAAACAATTGCACCACTTTCTTACGGATTCCTTTGGTGTGATTTAAAAAAAAAACTTAATATGCAATGAAGTGGCTAGATTTATGTGTTCCTACTTTGTTGATGTATAGAAACCAGAGCAGTTAGTTATTTTTTTTTAGTTTATTGTGGTCTGTATCATATCTGAGAACAGTTAAAGAAAAACACCACTTTCTTTTAAAGAATTCCTTTGGTATATATTTTTAAACTTGATATGCAATATAGTGGCTAGATTCATGGTTATGTTTCTACTTTGTTGCTGATTTTTTGTTAGAAACCAGAACAATTAAATTTATTGTATCTGAAAACAGTTAAAGAAACAATTCGACCACTTTCTTGTTAAAGAGTTCTTTGGTGGGACTATTTTTAAGAATTTGAATAGAATGGCTAGGTACTGTTGCTGTACATTGTTAGAAACAGAACAATTAATTTTATTGTTGTCTGTAACATGTCTGAAAATATTTGTCATAGCATAGAATAGCAGAATCCATCCACCGCCATACGAAAGTATTCTAGTCATATACTCAGAGCAGAGAAGTTGGAGAACATTGGTCTCAACTGGACGTTCAACTTGCAAAACACTGCAAAATACATTAAACACATTTTCAAACAATGACTTCTATATTTTTTTCCACATTTCCTTGCATTTACAGTTCCAGCCGAATTACGATGCGTACCGCCTGTCTTCACCACCAAGTGAAATAAAGTCCGAGTATGATGTGATAGTAATTGGATCAGGATACGGAGGAGCCATAGCTGCAAGCCGTAGCGCACGAACTGGGCAGAGAGTATGCGTACTAGAAAGAGGCAAAGAGTGGATGCCTGGAGAATTTCCGGAAAAATTCAATGATGCAAGAAAAGAAGTGACTGTGACATCACATAAACTGAAATTAGTGAAACCGATAAGTGGAGGTACGTCATTCATTGTAGGTTTATTATTAGGCCGCATACAAAACAAAGTTGTATCTCGTCCCCTCCCTTCTCACTTTTTTGGCAAAAATGCTAAAAAGATGTTAAAAATTGAGCAAAATCGTTCAAATATCAAGACTCCGCTTTCCTTTTTAAGGATTCTTTAAATTTTGATGTATTTAACGTTGAAACTTTCATCAAATCAACATCTTTTAACACGTAGAGATAAAAGACAGCAACTAGGTTGAATGTGCAGTCGACATCTACCAAGGGTCTCCCCAACTTTAAAAAACCCCACCTCCCTCCCTCCTCACATTTTGAGAAATCTTCGGACAAGAAACAACTTATTTTTTATACTGCTTTATAGACAAATCCTACCGTACGTGATGTGATTTGTAAAAAGGTGGTTAACACGGTAAAACTTACATGTAACCCCGTGCATGTAACTCATATGTTCCAAAACGCAATGTTATTTGAGCTGATGGAGACCTATTATAGGTCTATTAACAAATAACATGTAATTCTCATCACTTTTGAGGGTGTTTCAGACCACATCACAATTAAGGGAAGTTTCTAACTTTTAATCATGAGACATTATTGGGTTCATGGTGACTTCAAGTGACTTCGAGTATTAAAGATACTTACACTCATGGCTCGTAGGAATCAACCAGCAATCAAAATAAGACATAATATTTGTACCTGCACGAATATGGTCTATATTCATCCTACAGCTCATTAAAAACTTACCGGAGCCCAATTAGCCTTTTTGTGGTATGGCTGACAATGCACACTCGACTAAACATCTTTTGTGTTTCCCGGGTTTTACCCAAACCAAAGTACGCCCTCTCCTATTGTTATCTTAATTTTACCCATATGGAATAGCGTCCTCTCCTTTTGTGACGGCCATTCTTCTAAAAGGCTTATACCGCTTGTTTCTAAAATCAAGATTTAGCGCATGATGAAGTGGCTCAATCATATTATATTCATATGTACAGCAACAATCTATGCATAATGGCACTATTCTTGTTCTCTCTTTAAAGTCTTTTTTCCTAGACTTGAAAGTTTTGAAACTTAGAAAATCTAATTTCTTTGTTACATATTACAGGAAATCCGACCAAGTTGTTTGATCTCAACCTGAGTCCTGGGTTGGCGGTGCTGCAAGGATCTGGACTCGGTGGGACATCTCTTATAAACGCCAATGCGGCACTCATGTGCGAACCAGGGATTTTTAAAGATCCGGTAAGTGCAATGTATACCAGATCGAACCAGCCACTTCACCAGTCGTACCTTGCCGGCTGCATCTTCCAGGCAACCAGTCTAGACTTGTTGAGAGTCTCAAGTTTCGAAGTCGAAAGCAGACCTCATTTTGATCTTTTCATTTTTGTGTTGTTTTCATTTTTGTTTTGTTTTCACATGCCCTCTTCTTTTCTTGTTAGATATGCTGGAACTACCATTACTGGGAACTACTTGCATTTTGTACAAAAAATATCTTTAGTTCACTCACTGTGTCGACACTTTGGTGGATGTCAATACCTAAAATTCGTTCTGCTTCAGCTTCATCTCTAGCTCTACACAAGCATTTTCGGACCTATATATTCATGACCCGGGGGATTTTTACTGACAAATGGTATACGGGGTGCTCAAAGGTTTTGAGGTACATTTTCGTAATTGTTGGTATATTGATGGTCAGGTTTTCGTCACAGACCCAAATGCGCCCAATTTGCAAAATTAAGTGTATTTTTGAAAATTTTGCCAAAAAGCATCCAATTTGCCATAAATTGGGTGCTTTTTCGAGAAAAATGTTATAGAGACAGGTTGCAAAATCACGCTTTTCGAGGTATAGAGATGGTCAAATTCTGAAGTCTACTTTGAGCATCCCCGTACAAATATTTTCTAAGACCCCCACCCCCGGAATTCGTGATAACACCAGGCCATTACAATTAAATGATTAAAAAACGTGAAAGCCGTGGTAACTTGAAATAAAAAAAAAAGAAAAGAAATGCAGTTAGGCTATTTAAAAACAAATCAATCCAACTTCTACGCAAAAGTGATTGAATGAGTCAATTTATTTATTTGACACGTCATAATAGATCAAGTTTAGAAAATGGTACCTGGTTTAAATAACCAAAATATTCAAAAGCCTGTCCAAAATACACATTCAATTTACCTTCAATAAAATTCAATTTACTTCAAAAGTTGATTGACTTTAGCTCAGTCGTTCCAGGCACACGATCAAACAAGCATCCTGCTGGCACCATCAGATACCCACGTTGTTCACCGGGGGGGGGGGGGAACTCACATGTGTGGGCAGGATATATATGTCCGGCGTTCAAGACCCCCTTTTTCAGGCCGCTAACTAGATGGGTACACTTCCCTCGTCCGACAATGCGCTAGTCCGACACGGCGCTAGTCCGAATCTGAAAACACTGCTCTAGTCCGACATTTATGTCGGACTAGCGCATTGGTTTTCAGATTCGGACTAGCGCAGTGGATTTCTGTTTGAAATATACATAATACATTTTTGTCGGACTAGCGCATTGGTTTTCAAATTCGGACTAGCGCAGTGTATGTCATTTTCGGACTAGCGCAGTGTATTTTTATTTAAAAATTCGGACTAGCGCAGTTTCGGAATAGCGCAGTGGTTTTCATTTTCGGACTGACGCATTGCATTTTCGGACTAGCGCAGTGGTTTTCATTTTCGGACTAGCGCACCTCTAAGGTATAGGAAAATTGTGCAGTCGGACTAGCGTAGTGTCGGACTAGCGCATTGTCGGACTAGCGGGTGCACCTCAACTAGATCCCCATTTTCAGCGTGATTCAAGTTTGACCCTGTTTTTGAGGAAAACTACAAAATTTTAGCTCCAACTGCAAAAATTGCTCAGGAAATGCGAAAATGTTCAACTCAGGAGGCTATTTTGGCCAAATTTTCAGTTTGCTACATGTGGACCCACAAATCTATTTTTTTTAAATAGAAAATCAGTTCACCTGACCCCCATTTCGAAGGTTCGTACCTGACATACCTACCACTTTCAAAGTTGAGTCCCCCGGGGTTGTTCAATTCCATTTGAGTCAAATAATCATGGCCTAGTTGGACATTATTCGCTGGGTGTGTGTATATTCTTATAACAACTTCCGTATAGATGAGTTAAATGTCTAGAGAGTTTAATCACATTTTGTCGCACGTGCTGAATGTCTTATAAAATTAAACGCCTTATAAAATCAAACATTATTCCCTAGAAGAGAGGTTGCCTGTTGGAGCCCGAGAGACCGTCATTTTTACAGGGCGCTACACAGTTTAATCAGTTGTTTAAAATGTACTTTTGCAATCTAAAAGTTACATAACATGAGTCTAAATTATGACATCGTTCTTTGATCCCATTTTGGTTTCCCAATTCGAATTGTCCTTCAATTATTATATAAAAAGGACATAAATAAAGCCACTTGAATATTGAGACTTAAAGCAAATAATATGTAATTTTAAGTACTATTAATATTAATTACTGGGGTGCTTTTCCGTCAAACTTGCTACATCGGTTTGGTGGGTGTGTATAAGACAGAGAAAGGTACAGCGAATTTTATTTTTACATAAACCCACTACTAACAACTTTTAATACGTAGACAATTTGCCAATGATGTCTTCTAAATTGCAGATTATGTAAAATCAATGATCAGTCTCACTCTACCATTAATGCTTTCTGACTTAAATACGCCACTTTGACCTGTATATTACGTATCGTTCATTCATTTTACTAGATCTGGCCTAAACCTCTAATCGATGACCTGGATTTCTTGACGGCAGAATGCCAACAACGAGTGAATGATATGCTCAAACCTACGACATACCCATCTCATTACCCACAACCACCAAAGATGGCTGCCTTCAAGAAAGTCGCAACCCGATTGGCGGAAATTGAAGATCTTGATCCAAAAGTTCTACTTAAAAGGTAAGTACTTTTTTCAGAAATCTATACAGGTATCCACAAAATGGAGTGTTCTTACACATAGGAGTAGTTTTGAATATAAAATAATCAGGTTTAAGGGAAAAAAAAACTTCGGGTCTAAAAAGCCAAAGCGCTGTGCGGGGTTTTTTTTAGGTCATTTTTTTTTCTTCGACATCTCCACAGCCGAATTGTCTACTTTTATTTTTCTCGATGTAAAAATGTAAAATAAAAAATAAACACAAACACACAAAAAAATGTGAATTCTTAACCCTTTGCGCTCGGGAACTTGTGACAAAGTTTTTTATTTTTTATTTTATTTTATTTTATTTTTTTTGGGGGGAAGGGGCCCATTTTTAAATAAGGCTTTAACAAAAACCAACAGCTGCCTTATGAATCATGCACCAATTGTATTTCTCGTGAATTATACACCAATTGTAGATCTTTGTTGATGTTTGTCGATCAAGCATATCAGCTCATATCCTGGGCGAGCTGGTTTGTTTGTTAGGCAACCGTTAAGATAACTTCCTTATGGCGCTTGGAACAGATTTTTGTCTCAACGTTTTAATTTGTTTAA
Source organism: Ophiothrix spiculata (assembly GCA_000969725.1). Classification (NCBI taxonomy): domain Eukaryota; kingdom Metazoa; phylum Echinodermata; class Ophiuroidea; order Amphilepidida; family Ophiotrichidae; genus Ophiothrix; species Ophiothrix spiculata. Next base: position 16,816 of record JXSR01S035744.1, read on the forward strand.
ACATCGCGATCGGTTCGTGTCAAAGATTAAGTTTATTTAAGCGGGGGGGTTAACGTTGCGGCTTTTGGTCCAGACATTACGGTATATTAAAAAAATTCATGTAACAATATTCTTGCTTGTTAACTCCTTCCAGGGCACAGTTGTACGTAAATTTTGAAGATAAAATTAAGAATCACGTTGGTATTCCTCAACCAGCTTGCATAGGATGCGGTAATTGTTGCGGAGGATGTAACACCGGAGCCAAAAACACCGTCAATATGAATTATTTGCCGGATGCTAAAATTCACGGAGCACAGTTGTTTACAGAGGTGAGTGCTTTGAATTCCTGACACGGATCATAGAGTGCTTGCCATCTTGGACATGTTCGTGAAAGAGAAATCGCCTGTAAAAGTTCACGAATAATCTGGAGACTCAATTCCTCAATTACGCCAAAATTGTGATGCATAGAGGGGAGCGTGGCCGAGCGGTTAGAGAACGGGTCTCGTAATACAGAGGTTGTGGGTTCGAGCCCCGGGCCGGGCGGTTTTCGTCTCCTTGTTTCCCTGGGCAAGAAACTTTACTCTACTTGCTCCGTGGTTCAGAAGTCACGTTAAGCCGTTGGTCCCCTGTACGAATAGATTCCTTCATGGGGTATACATTTCATGCAAGTACTGTGTATCATTGATTGATTGATTGATTGATGACTTTTGTAAATAGGCAAAACTTGCAATAAACATGGCATCCCTCCGTCTCGCTCGTGGAAACGGACTGTAGCCTTACGATGGACACCACTAAATACGACTCCCTTTGAACGCATTCGCTAAAATATATTTAAAAACAACAAAACAAAAAAAAAACACCGCAATTCTATTTCAAGCCTGATTTTAATAATTCATTCATAGCATTTTGATTTTTGAAATAGATACAAGCTACTGATCAAGACCAACCCTTTTGGCCAGTTAAGGAACCACCTTTCCGTTTCAAGATGTGGGATCATCTTATACGTCTATATTTTCCCCCACCTTTGCATGATTGTAGTTTTCTTGAAATTTTGGAAACTTGAGAAAATGATCGTACACATTGGATGTGATATATTCAAATTGAACATAAGGGATTCTAATAAGATTGATACAAAATTTACTTTAATGTCGCTGCTTATATAGCGCTTTTCCATAATTGATCAAAGCGCTTTATTACATTTATTCCGTTACCACTAGAATACAGCCAGCTGCCTATTCAAGCGCTCAATGTCAGTATTCCTAGTAACTCCCCATATAACGCTTGGGTCGACGAGGCATGTGTGATAAAGTGATAAGCCCAGGTTCAGAACACGTTGGCACCAACGGGGCTCGAACTCACAACCTCACGTTTATGAGTCCTGCCGATTTCCGCTAGACCACACGTGCCCATTAGGATCATCAATCCACACTCGCCCGTTTTAACAGTGATAATATGAAATATTTTGCAATTGCTGTTTCAAACTGCTTACTTATTTTTTTTCTCTTTTGAATTTTATTCTTTTCTTCCAATAGGAACATAATATATATCAAAACATTGTATAATTTGCACATACACATAGATCACAAACAAAATAGCAGAGAATGTTAAGCATAATAAATGATAAACTTAAAAAG
>JXSR01S035746.1:0-13029 GCA_000969725.1 Ophiothrix spiculata
AAAAATATGGGAATCGGTCAATAAATGACGTCACAATGTTGTAATAAAGCATGGCTGACATGAAAATGTTGAGTTTTAGCAAAACAAAATGTGGGGTTTTTTTGGCTAAAAGAGGATCTCTACAAAGTCTGTCTGTGGACTGGCAGTGTTAAGTGGGAGAATTGTGTTACTTTGCACAGCAGCTATGTAAAAATGAATTAAGGGTCAAATAATAAAATTATGTTCCTGGCTTTATTTAGATGTTGCGTCAAATATTTAAGTGATCAATCTCAACCTTGCCATACCTAGACAATTTTGTGGCCAGCAAAACAAGTTGATATGTGACTATCCATTTCAAACGAGCAGTAAATGCAGCAAACTTTATTTTGCTATACAGGTGAAAATATGGGTCAAGGTCGTAATTTGCCGAAATTGATTTTTTGAATGGCTAGCTTGGGTCAGGACTTGACCGGGATTTGGCATCCAAATATTGCCCTGTATGATGACCGGGACATGGTCGGGGAATTCAAAATTTTAAAAAGACACCTCAAGTGCAAGTCCTGGCCATCTCTTGGTACCCAGGGGCCAGGGCATTTTTTGACAAGTGCATTACTTATTACATGTAGGTTGCTTTATACCAACTTAGCCCACAATGTCCTGACTACTGGAACTATTGGAAGCATGTCAACAATTATTAGGGCTAAAAAATACATTGTTTGTCTCACATCTCTCGCATGCTTTGGATTTTTACTGCATTTGTCAGATGGTGAAAATGCTGAATATTAATTTTAATTCAGATTTTCTTTTTTATTTTCAATAAAATTAGCAAAAAAAACATGCAGTAAGTCACCTTTTCTTTGAGAAATTCAAAAGATGATTATATAGTGTCAGAAGACCATAATGTACATCCAAGATATATTTATATGAAGAAGTTGATGATTAAGAATCACAAGACAAATCTCAACTATCCTAAGTTTGATAGAAATAAAATAAAATATTGCATACTGTGTTGTATTTTTGAAAATGTCCAAGGGACGTGAGACAAATAATAATGTTTTAGCCTTAGAAATGTATAATTGGTAAAGCAAGGTTGTTTGCAACTTGACCACTTCCAAACCAATTATCTGGGACAATAAAAAAAGTCTGTCTTAATATTATAAACAATAGTGAAAAGCATATTGTATTGAAATATGCTGCGTCAACAAAAGTGCAATAATTTAGCATTTTGTTTCAGAGATATGACAATTATGTGTCATATGTTTTGTTGTTTTGGTAAAGCATGTTTATGCTTTAGGTTTCTGCTAGTGTATAAATGTAAATGTACTTAGTATTTTTGATTTGCAGTTTTTGTTAAACAGCATGTACATACTTTAAGTTTGACAGATTTCTATTTTTCCATTTGTTAGATTATCATTATTAAGTTTCAATTGCCAAAACAAGCTGTATATCTGACATGATGGTTGAAGCTTATTAAGGCCTCCATTTTTCTGCAATACAGAAAACCGACAAATGGGAAGTATAACACGGAAAAGGGAAAATCATGTAATGCTGAATTAAGAACCTTAAAATCAGTATAGTAATTCAGAAACTAAGCAAACATTGAAATTTCTAAAATTGGTCTTCAGGAAAATAATACCATTATCAAGCAAAAAAGTAATATTTAATCGCCCTAGCCAACCCGCCAACCCCTCTCGGGTTGTCTTTGTCAGTTGGTCATAAGAGGGGTATCAAAAAGTTTTAAACTTTACCCAGAGGAAATGTCATCAGGAATGAAATTTCATTATGAGATACTTTAGGCATCTGTGCATAGTGAATGTGCAAAATAGCACATTTCTCCCACTTTTCACTGACTGTCTACAGACTGTTATTGTAGGGATCCTCTCTATTGAAAAAGTCTGACTTTATATTTCAATGAAAATAAACATTTCAGGTCGACCATGTTTTATTACACAATTGTGACGTCATTCGTGGACAGATTTCCATAATTTTGGTATCAATGGATAGTGGAAACCCGGCCCATTACTAAGGTATCAAACAACTAAACTTTGGTGGTGCTAATAAGATTTACTGGGCCCTATAACCCTTCAAATGCAGGGACTTAATTACGCCACATGTCTCAATTTCCTCCATGCAGCTTATGTTTTAAGCGGGTAGGTAGATGACATCAATCACCACCTGTAAAGAAAGTAAACTACATATGAGACAATTTCTGCACCATAATGTACATAACGACTATTCTGACAAAGTTTCATTGATATAGCTCCATCTCTTCTGGGTAAAGTTTAAAACTTTTTGATACCCCTTCGTATTTGTTAAACAGAAAATGGAGGCTTTAGCTTAACTTTCACGCCACTTACAGGGTGGTAACATTGTTATTTATGTAAAGTTTTCATTGATATATGCATATATATGTATAGATTGGCAAGCAATTATGTTGGATTTGGAGTCTTTTGATGTCGTTGAGCACAAACTATGCTGTCATTCTGTTTTGTGCTCATCGACAGTTGCAGAATATATTTTAAGACCAAAGGTGAGGATGATTTTTCAATTTCAACAACTCACTGAATATCCTGACATGGGAACATGCCGTTGTGATGAATCCACAGCTGATATTCAAAAAAGCGCATCACGCATGACACAATGTACACGGAGGTGCCTTTAAGCAGTGCACGTCAGTCAGCGCACTGTTCATCGAGTGTCAGGAACTTGGGTACATGAAAGGACTGGCGCTTGGGAACAGTTGAAAACGACAAAGCAACAAACATTTAAAAACTAGCATTTTGCTGAATATTTTTATGAAGATGAGTATCTGTTATCTATTGCGATGAACAACTCTGTAAGTGTATCGTGTTAGAATATCAGTGTGCGTCAAGCGATGAACAACGATGTACATTTGCAATCAATGAGCATCGCATGTACGAAGTCAACGCATCGGATGAAGAGTTGTTCGTTGATTTGCAATGAACAACTCTGCAACGTGTTTGAATACCATTCAACAACGAAAATCTTGAAAATCTATGAATTAAATGCTAAATGTTTTCAATTTAACAGATACTCATCTTCATAAAAAATATTTAGGGACCCAGAATACTGGCAAACACTGTGTTATTGCTACATGAAGTTGGAACTAAATTCAACTGCATTACGCGTTGCCCATCGATGCAAACGCGAATCGTTGTTCATCGCTCATCAACACACACTGATATCGAGCGATGTTGATGGGCATCTATCAATGGATATCAACAGAATCTAAATACACCATCAGGCACTGCGTCTGGGTCATCGAATGAGGACGTTTCTCTCTTTCATATCCTAAATATTTTGCGATAAATGTAAATGTACTACATAGAAAGTGTTTATTTTGGTAGATATAAAATACAACTCAATAACTTGTACTTCTATTTGTGAAATGTACTTATAACGCTGAACTGTAGTATATTTGTTGTGTCTCAAACACTGTTTGTTGTGTGTCTTAATAGACCGTCTATATTTAGTACTTCAAGTAAGTATTTAGCACTTGTATACAATTGATAGATTTCTCATTATGGAAAACTGAAGTGCCTAGTCCCTTTTTGCCATGTTTCCTGTATGACAACTCCCAGGAGTTTTTTGGTCTGATCAAGCTCTATTGGTGAAAACAACCGGATATTTGAGCTCCTGGGAGATTTTAATTATTGTGGTATAATCAACACAGTAAATGTTCGATAGATTGGTCTATATGTGTCACACAGTGGGAAATTTTCCAAGTGGACCACAATGGAAAATTTCCCTATAGGGTGGGTCCATATGGGAAATTGTCATGGTCCCTAATGGGAAATTTCCGTATGTGGTCCATAATCTGAAATGTTTGTTTGGTCCATAATGGGAAATTCCCATAGTGGGAATTTCCATATGAAGTCAGTATTGGGAAAATTTCCTTATATGCGCTCCATTAATGGGGACATTTTCCATATATATATACAATATAATATATTGAGAAGAAATTTCCCATGTGTATTCTATGTTAAATTTTTTGTGGTTAGCACAGTACTCTAGTCTTGAAATATGATTTAAATTATAGAAGCAATTTATGCAGGTTTTTATTGCCAATGAGTATTATGATTTAGATTAGAGCAATCGTGAAATCCATCAATTGAGAGAAGCAGAACCTCTAGGCCAAAAAAAATAAAAGCTTTGTCTCACATACACCGCGAGTATAACAGCGCTTTAGTCTATGCGGTCGTCCATTTAAAAGCCTTTCTTTTTGCTGTATATTCATCTCTTCGCAGTCAAGCTTTTTTTCGCCTTTCGTGCCAATTTGTATATTTGACATATGTACTGTACCAGAATATATCAACAGTTTGTAAAAGATACTATATAGCTTGAGAAATCCACCTGTGAACGCCCGGGGGGGGGGGTGGGGTACTCCACTTTGGTCTGGACGGCGGTGTGCGACCCGGACCGACGAACCCTAACCCATTTCTAAGGGTAATTTTTGAGAAAAAGTGCACCCATGTTTAGGGATTTTGCTCCAAAATAGGCTGATTTTTCAAAATTTTCTAGGGCTCACAAAGCAAAGCCAGAGAATTTTCATGATTTTTTGGACCATGTAAGCAGTTTTTCGTGAAAATGTGACCCATGTTTAAGGATTTTGGGGCTAAAAATGGGACCCATGTGTAGGGCTTTTTGGGTGAAAAACCAACACATTTGGGCGGCACGTCCCCCTATACCTTATATATGTGAGTGTCCCGGGCAAACGCGCCCTGTGGATCCACTCACAAAGCCACATATGTCTTTATACAGTCTTTTCAATTGTCTACCAAATTAATCTAGTAATTTCCCTTTGGTACCATTCTGTGATGAATCCATGCTAACAAAAGTTGCATATAGCACAGCTATTTTTCTTAGAAAAAGATTTTTAAAAATTCACATATAGCATAGCTATTTTCCAAAAAGGATGTGAAACAAACATTTTATTTTTTTTTGGCCTTATAATCTTACAATTACTTTGCTCTGTTTGTGGGTCTTCAGTGTTGATCCACATTAGGAAAGATCAGGATTGATGAAAATATGCATCAATTAATTTGACTCAACATATACTCTTATAAACTTGAAGTATTCAGTAAGCAGACAATTAACACACATTAAGCAATATAACCATTCAGGGAAAAAATTAGTCCGTTTTTCATTTAGGTATTCAAACACCCCACAGAGTTGTTCATTGCGAATCAACAACTCTGCATCCGTGCGTCTGCGTTTTTTAATCGCATGAGGGTGGCTTTGCGGGTGGCGCGATAAAAATACGCCGACGCATGGAATGTGTGGTGTGTTTGAATACCTTTCAACAACAAAAATTTTCGAAAAAGTATGAGTTAAATTCTAAATGTTTTCAATTTAATAGATAGACATACTCATCTTCATAAAATATTTAGCATATCTGAAGCAAAGCGTTAATTTGTGAATGTTTGATGTTATCAATTTTTCCCCAGCACTGGACTTTTGCACGCACTATAAGTGCTCAACGGGCGATGATCAGTGCGCCGTCATTTACTGATTTGGTCTTATTCAATCCAAATAACTAGTCTCTTGCACAATACAGTTCACAATGTTGTAGAATACAAGGGATATGCTATGGATCTCGTAACAGAGTCTTCTTGCTTACTGCATACTTCAAGGTTATAGAGTATATGCAAGATCAGCAGGGTTGGTGAAATATTCATCAATTAATATGACTCGGTATAAAGCTATAATCCAGTATTGCTATAATCAGATAAACATAAGTTTTGTTCATACGAAGTATAATCATCGATGACAACTAATCATCGATGATTAAATATTGAACTTCAGTCAACGACGCGCGTTCATACTTAAAGCTGTCATCGATGATTATTTGCTAGTATAATAATCATCGATGATAAATTTTGGATATGAATTTACGTTTCGCTAGATGCCAGTATGTAAAAAAATTCTCAGTTCTGAAATCATGTAAAAAGAAGCAAATTGGGAAAACTATAAGAATACATAACAAACGAAAAAGAGAATATATCTATGAAGAAGAAGGTAGCCTTTTTCATACTTAGTCAGTCGTCATGTTGTAGGCTATGATAAATAATTATAAATCAAGAAATTAAGGAAATATCCATAAAAAATAGTCAAATCTTTAACATAATCTGTCATTTCAAAATCAAAAAATAAGTCCCCGACAAATTTGTACCTAAAAAATTTAAATTTGTTGATAAAATATTAGCCAATAGCCACGCTGTATGTAAATACAATTTTAAAATATAAGTAAACATTCAATATATGTGATGACTCACCCTGAAAAACTGATGAAAATAGGCAGTGAAAAATAAAGAAAATAATAAAAATTTCCAGCCAATTTTCTGTTGTAAAATTTGATTGCCTTGATCAATTTCAACAATTAAGGTGTCATTTTAAAGCTTAGAAAATGTTGTAACAGATGCAGTGATATAATCAAAATTGATATCATCTGCAAAGTCCCCCCTTTCGGGGTGAGCCATCACATATGTTTAGAGTATAAGATATGATTATTGTAGAAATGATATTTATTTTAGTAGACATACTACTAAGTTGCCTATTTATAATGGACCAAAATGAAGATTGCCTTTCATTATATTGTAACTATCTGATATAGTTAGATAGCTCTCAGAGTATATATTTGTATATACCAGTTGTGTGTCTTTCTCACAGTGTGAAGTACTATGTATTTTTGTGAAATTGAATGTGTGGCCTTTCTGAAGTAACATTGTTGTTAAAATAGTTTGAAAATTGTATCATCAAAAATGGTGTCTGCTCAGTCTCATATTCAGACTCAGCCACACTTTGTGTCTGGATACAACACTTGGCGATCAATAATTCCCTCAGTTTCACCCAATAGACCTTTTCAAAATTCATTCGGAAATCTCTGGAACATTGATCACATGACCATTTTTTCAACCAATCACGTACAAGCTCATAGGTATGCACGATTTTGTCAACAAATTTTTTCGAAAATTCTCTTGCATTTCAGTGCAATAAAAGTGAAATATAGATAGAACCAGACCCATACATTATTAGATACACTAATTCTGAACAACTTTTGGCTGATAGTACTATAAGCTCACCGACACAAAGAGTGAAATTTCCATTTGAAATCAGCTGATTAAGCTTAAGATTTCTAGTCACATCAGGGCGATAACACTATAAAAGTGACTCGTTAATGCAAACACTAATTACAAGTTCAAATTCGTACGCAACCAATTAAAGAGAACGTGAACTTAATATTCTGGTTATTGTGTTGAAGAGTCACTTTTTCTGTCGGCAATTGCCAAAAAGTGTAAAATCAACTTCAGAAAGTCATGTTTTGAAAAGGTCTATAACTAATATTATATCAGTCATTAAAAACATTAATGCTGTCTTTTGTTATGATAAAAATCCACAATAAACATCCTTCTGTTTGTGATGATATTTCTACCATCACACTCTTAATGAGTTAAAATTTGTATAATTTATTAATCATTCTCTGCTACAGAACCAATGATTTCTGCCATCTTATCTATAAACTTTGTAATAATGACTAGAACTATAGCATGATATAATTGATAACTTTGTCATATTTGTGTATTTTCTTTGTATTTTTAAGTCATCTAGTAACCAAAAACTTGTATACACCTTGATTTTTATATTAATGGCAGTGCTATAGTTTGTTTGAACATGTTCTATGGAGGTTGTCATGTCAGTGCATTTTGACTTTGCTATCAGAATAAAAGGGTTTTTAAATGCACTCTCCGAGGTTCCAAGCAAGCCCATTTCTAAAAGTAGATGAGTTTTTTTAACTATAGCATGCTGCTTTATGTGAATTTATTTTCAAAATGAAATTTTAAGAAATTATATTTTCTTTATGTATTGTATATTTTATGGAAATATAGATAATATCGGTTTTGTATTAAGTGTATACTTTTTGTGTTTTTAGATCAGTGTACTTGTATGTGTACAATATTTACTGCAAGGCATTAAAAAATAATAAAAAACATTGTGCAAGCATTTTGGATTGTTCATCAATTAAATGTCTGTTTAAATGTGCACATGTAACATAAGGCAAAAAAATGTTGTGTTGCCCTCAGCGGCCGACCCTAAAAATGTGAAAAATTTGTCGTTGTTTTTTTTTAAAGTAGGCCCAAATATTAAAAACTCACCATTAGTAGGAAAACTCCTCTTTACAGGCTTATCCCAGAGGCTTATTAAGCATTATAAACTAAAAAAATACCCCTGAGGCACATTTATACCTTCAAAGTTGAAGATAAGCAGCTGGTGAATCCACAGCCTTAGAAGTCCACATTCAGTTTATTGAAATAAAAAGACTCACCAACCGACCTACCCAAAATTTTAATTTTCTGACATGAGCGCAAAACAACCATTATTTTTCTTAGCCTAATATGTTTGTTATAAGGTTCTTTATAGAACTAGGAACAAAACTTAAATCTTATACCAATCTAATATTATTTAGGCTACCGGGTGTCCCAGGAAAAACCTATTTAGGTTCATTTTTATATGTTCCAATTTCATGATTATTGATCACAGAGCAGAGGTGTCTATGAACGGAATAAAAATGGGTCATCTTAAACAATTTATCATATCTGCCTTATTTTTTTATCAAATATGTTAATTTTTTTCAGCAAAGATAAAAAGGGGAACTTACAAAATCTTGAAAATGGACCAGAACATCCAAATCTTTGACAAAGCATAACTTCTGTCTTAGATTACAGATTGAAATGAAACAAACTCTTATTAAGGCTACAGTCCCTAAATCGTCTCGTTCGGCTGAACGTCATTTTTACTGCAAGTTTTTACCTACTTACACATATCAGAATATTACAAACTTTTGGCGTACATATGGAATAGAGTCTCTAGTTTATACATGAAACTTAACTAGTGATTTCACGTCCATTGTCAAGGTCAAAATGACGTCAATAGACTACTTCGAAAAATTGATGCCTTTTTCGCAGAAACCTCGTAATTTCATGATGTTCGAACAAATCGACTGTTAAGTTCAAATTTTGACATATTGTAGGCTTGATACTTCTCATTGAATTACAAATAATATTTTATAAATATGTTGTGTTGATTTTGAATGATATGTAACAAACCCGCGTTGTTTTGCCCGAAAAAAACGGACGTGAATTACGATGAGTTCGCCCTGTTTGAGCTGTGAAATGCCTGTTTTAAGTATCTACATTTTGTCTGATATACGCATTCACATGATTTACTTACAAATTGAGCATTCAGATGAGGTAAAAATTACAATTTTTATGTAAACAAAAGAAAAATATGGCATTCTTATGTTTATGTTTTAGATTTTAGTTCACGATCTCAACGCTGCCTGGATAGCTCAGCGGTAGATCCCTCACTTCGTAATGCATGGTTCGAGTCCCTGCAAATACAGTGGAAACTATTTATCTTTTCATGATTAAAAAATAGTTAGGATTCACATTTTTCTGAGCAGATTTATGTCATTTACCCTTAAGTCTGTTTCACTGACTATCAGATTAAACCTTCACATATTGTCTGACTATCCGGTAAAGCCAAGAACTTTACACACAAAGATTGTAATGATTTTATCTGGGACACACTTATGAGGGGAGGGAGGCCCGGGGGGGGGCACTCAACTTTGAAAGTGGTAGGTATGTCAGGCGCGAAGCGCCGAAATTTGGGGGCAGGTGAACTGATTTTCTGTAAAAAATGGACCTTTGAAACCGATTTTGGGGGGTCTAGTGAACTGAAATTTTGGCCAAAAATAGCCTCCTGAACTGAAAATTTTCGCATTTCCTTAGCAATTTATGCAGTTAGAGCTAAAATTTTGTAGTTTTTCTAAAAAACAGGGTCAAAAGAACTGAATCACGCTGAAAATGGGGATCTAGCTTGGCGGCCTGAAAAAGGGGGTCTTGACCGCCGGACATATATATCACGCCCACATATGTGAGTGCCCCCCCCCCCGGGGAGGGAGGTTTTATTAAGATACGCTTCTATTGCCTTTCTCACTACTTTACCAACATTTTGCTTAGTACAAGTGTTTTATGCTACATATAATTGTATAGCCCTCGATGTCCAGTTTCGAAAAACGCTAGCTAGGCCTCTGATTGGCTAAAACGGATGCAATTTTTTTTTAACTAGGCATCGAATCGAAGGATACAATATTTGCAACATATGATAACCGGGGGAGGATGTCCCCTCACAAATATCAGAGGGAGGGGCCTCAAAAAATATAGAGAAAAAAAGTAAAGGAAAGGAAATTTTCCTTTTTTTTGGGTAACTGAAATATGAAAAATCAAAAGAATTTGCGCGCTTTGCATTTTCAGATATTACGTCAATTTTCAGCAAAAGTTTGCAAAGTTTTGCGCAAATTAGATCTAATAAGCGTATAATTTTTTATTTTTTTGTAAAACAAAAATTACATTTTTTTATCCGACCATTTTTATTCAAAAAACATTTTGATTAAAAAAATTAGCCGCCCCTCTAAACTTTTAACCTTCCGCCGCCACTGCTTTCAGTGCTTTGTAAGGTTGTAAAAAGGGCATTAGAAAGAAGGGTATCCCTCCCAAAAAAAACAACAACAACAACAACTCACCCCTTCATTGTCAACCCATCTCATTATTGAAAAGTTTTTGCTATAAAAACTGCAATTAAATCAAGCATCAAGCAAGTATATTTGTGGATTAATTATTTCTGAAAGGCCTATTTGTTTTGGTAAAACTTGGAAGATTGTTTTCTCTGTAAATCTGTATAGTCTTGGAACAAATTGCTCGTGTTGGTTTTATTTTTTTTTGGGGTGGGGGGGATTTTTCAAATAAGCCTATCGACAAAAATAAGTTAAAAATCAATTTAGTCAAAATATCAATTTTTGTCAAATTTTTTCGTCAATTTTGGGTATTTCAAAAATTTAGATAGAAATCTTGAAACAAATCGCAGGATTGGTTTTCGCAATTTTTATGGATTTTTGAAATATTGCCAAAAAAAATTGTCAAAAACCATTTCAGTAAAAATGTCAATTTTTGACCTGATATAAAGCCAACCCTAGAATTTTGTAGAATACTATTATAAATAAAAGGTATAGTCTCAGTAAAAAGTAAAACATTTGATTTTTATTAAGGCTTTGTCAACAAATTTAAAGATAGTTGTAGAATAAATCACGCCTGCAAAATACCAATTGGTGATATGGGCACTCCGCAAAGGGGCGAGGATCTAGATCAATTTGCATCTCCAAGATTCAGATTTCTGTAGTCTACGAACAGATTAAAAAGTAATATCATGCATTAAATCGAAATACAAAAACATGAATATTGAATCGCTGATTAATGGAAGAAGTAAAATTACATGGAACTTGTTCACTCGCAAAAATGAACAATTTTAACTTCAGTAAAAAAATACAAACAGTGATCTTTTTGGAAAGGTCAAAACATATTTTAGGGATTTCCCCGGCGAGTTCAATACAGCATCCCCTTTTACTTTCACTAAATTCCCCTTTTTCTGAATTAATGCATTTTTTATGTATTTTTATTCAAAAACATAGAACATGCATTGCAGTTCCTCTTGTGATTCAAGAGGGGGGGGGGGGGGTAAAGGACACTGGTTTCGATATATAAAATTGTGAAAACAAACTCTGTGATCGATATTTTCCCTCTTTCCTTTTCTTTTTCTTTTCACTTCTTTTCTTTTCTTTTCCTTTCCTTTTTTTTTTTGGGGGGGGGGGATGACGGTATTGTTTTAGGGGGCCGGTAAGCAAAATTATTGCTGACATTGCTGACTCTTAAATCCGCCACTGTCAAATATATTAATGTTGCAGGCATAGCGTTAGGGTTGTTTTTGAGCACTGAAGGGTGACACTGTTTCATGTTTAGGATATGATATCAAAAACAGCAATTTTTCGACAATGTTAAAGATATAGGGTACTTTTGCAAACCCTTGTGCAACATCAGTACCGATAAAATCTCGATTTATAGGGAAAAGGGTATATTTTGGCTTCAGAGCCCTCCACCCTTTACGCTATATGCCTGCAACATATAGGCCTACTTGAGTGCTCCCCCGGACATTGAAAGCGACGCATGAATCGAACCCGGTGTGATAGTAATAGAAGTCCACTGAACTCAAGGTCCTGAGACTCTAAGTCCTAGTTTTCTTTGTCCGGGAGATAACAAAACCTGGGGGTAATAGTACTAATCCGGCGGACTTCAATTCCACGGCATCTAGTAATGCAAGTCCGATTATGGACTTTGATGGGAATCATTGCCCATGGACAATCATTACTTGAAATGAATGTCTCGTAGACAATGAACCCTCAGGTTTCGAAGTCCAGGGATAAATACATCACGAGTTAAGCGTCCGATGGATGTCCATTACTGAGATTCGGTGTCCGAGGGACAACATTTCCGTAGTTATGGTCCGTTAGGCTTTTGAAACATGGAGCAATTATCTAAGGAGAAATGCTCATAATATTCTATATTTATACCCATTTTAAGTTGATCTGCCCTAAGAAAAAAATGCATTATACATAATAACTAACTAAATTAATTAAAAAAGTAAATAAATAACGGCCCGGGGAAAATTGTTGACAACTAAACCTTTTGATTACTGTAGGCCTATATCTCATATTACGCACTTAGACTTGGAAATTAGACATATATTTTACTAAAAAGTAAAAAGCATCATAACACATAGCATTGTTACAGAGGATTCGAACCTGGTTCGCCAGATTCACAGTCCAGTTGCTTTCCCCTGCACCATCGGGCTGTTGCAAAACGTCGTCGATTTTAACCTATATATTTATCATGCTCTTTGTCAATGACAAACATAGCGTAAACGGACATTTAATCCAGGTGGACACTTATTACTGTGACTGCTGTGACAGCCCTGGAAGAAATTGAGTACATTTCTAGTACTGTACTCGAAATGTACTTTTTAAACCACATTCCAGAGGTGCACATTTGGAACACTGATTTAAGTACAATTCTAGTACAATTTGAGTACAAAAAAGTGTACTAGAAATGTACTTATTTTAATAAAAAGTACATTTCTAGT
>JXSR01S035747.1:24365-38729 GCA_000969725.1 Ophiothrix spiculata
TGAAAAATAAGCAACGTTTTATGCATAAATTATGCAAATTAGGTACTTAATTAGCATATTGCGCTCAAATTGCAGCTGGCACAAGCACAGCTCTATCCCCACCTACCCACCAAATTTCATGCATGTAGGGTGCACGGTTTGTAAAATATGCCATTTAAATCATTTTATGCATAAATTATGCAAATTAGCTACTTAATTAGCATATTTTGCGTTCAAATTGTACGCAGCTCCAGTTCAGCTCCAACCCTACCTACTCACCAAATATCATCAACATAAGGCATACGGTTTCTGAGATTTGCTCCAGACAAGAAATGTGGATGGCTGGCGGCAGACAGTTTTAAGGATTGCTATGTCTCTTCCTGAAATTTTCAGGTGAGACAAAAAGAATGACCTTTTGTAGATATTGACATAGTTTTGACGAAGAGAAGACCGAGCAATAGGTTTAATTGATTGTACAGGGTGTCCAAATAAACATTGTGCATGGAAACCGCTAAATTTCTCAGAAGTTGGGCACCTCAGCTGTTTAGCTTTATCATTCTAAAGCCCATGAAAATCCATTGATGCAAACCAGAGATATCGTTGATTTAGTCAGCTTGTATCATTTTCCTTATGCACAATGGGAATCCTGTGGTTAAGCATGTAATCAAAGGGCGTGAGAAGGGTCTATACAAAAATTTGCCAACTGTAAGTTCATTTTATGACAAGGTAGAGTAAATGTTGATAAAGAAGTTCCCACCACACAGTGACATTTGCGGGTATTTTATAACCTGTTACTGAGAAATCAAGACACTGGAAAATGATTACAGAATTAAAATACAATTGTATTTTATTTCAAACTTTAACAATATAAATTATAGAATGACTAATATTATAACTGCTAGATTTTCCTTTTAATATTACAGCAGTGGAAGAGTAGCTATCTGTTATTCAACTGGCACCGTATAATTGGCTTTCCATGTATTTGATTATCAAGACTTATGTTAACATTGAATATGAATATCAACAATATATGGGTCATCCATGCAAGAATACCAGAATAATGTTTATCCATAATAGTACATAAGTACATGCATTGTGTAAGCTGGCATTGATATTGGGTGTCGGGTACAACTCTTTTTCAAAATAAAATCGACTGGTTATATGCACCTTAGTGATAACAATTTTTTTTTTTTTGTTAGTTGATTATCTGCTGCACTCCGCTTCACTAATACTGTCCATGATTCACTATGATCCATAATGGCTGGCCCATGAACGGCATATAAGCTGAGACAATTATACCTTGTATAATTGTCTCAGATAAAAATTAATTGACCTTTCATGAGTTTGGAAATGAATTTAAAAATTTCATACAACATTGATCAATTCTGAATGCTTAACCCTTTCCTGTCGTAGGAAGTATGGGGTACGGCCTAAATTACTGCCAGCTCAGGCGTATGGGGTAAGTCCTAAATTACTGCCAGCTCAGGCGTCGGACGTATGGGGTACGTCCTAAATTACTGCCAGCTCAGGCGTAGGATGTATGGGGTACATCCTAACCAACACTATAGTATAACTAATTTCACAACCTCTTACCTTCCAAAACACTATCACAGGCAATGTATACAATTCACAAAGGTCTATTTTGCTGATGTTTCATTGAATTATGTAGAATATTTCTAAAGATAAATCTAATTTACTTTAGAAGTCAGTTTACAGGTAAAATGCCTTCAGCCTGGGGCGGAAAAAGTGGTCAGACTGGAAAGGGTTATATCTACCAAACCTGATGAATCTATTTAGTGAAGACAGAATAACATATATGAGAAGCGAATCATTTGCTTAATTTAAGCCAAAATTTGTTCAATGGTAATGCTGTTAAGAAACAAAACTGTAAACATGAATATTTTCACATACAGTAATTTTTGAGCATTTTTTTTTACAAATTTGAATTAACTGTTTGCGCACATGAAAATTTTGAAATGCCTAGTACATGCACATTATTATTCATGGTGCATTCACAGGTACATTCATTTTCATACTTGACAAATTGAGTGCAATATGGGCAAAAATAAATGCTGTGGGAAAATTTCCATTTTACACTACGTTCCTGCAAGACTAAAGAGAGGTGATCCTGCAAGATCAAAAACAAAAACAAAAAAAGAGGCAGCCACTCCCAAAAGCTGAAAGTTTTGACTGCAAAAATGTTCAAAAGAAATATTCAAATTAAAGAAAAATATAAAAGCTAATGCTTTTAAACGCACACACAATAAATATCAAAAAGAAAAGAGCATAATTATGTGTTCTGACAAAATGTACATCTTGCAGTTTTATGTTATTACAATAATTTCAAATATTATTTATTATGCGAGGAGGAAAAAAATCTTAATCATTTCTTTTTGAACTTATGTTGCATTACTTTGATCAATATCTCATTTTCAGCTATCTCAAATTTGAAGCATTTAGTACAAAATTGTGTTGCATGTACCCTTTGTTTGGCAAGCCTCAGGCAATAATTAATAAGATGAAAAATATCACCATAAATAAGGATTGAAAATACCCAAGAGTCAAGGGTTTGTATTAGAATCTTGTTCACAATTGGACCAAAAAATTTGTTAAATTTAATAAAGTCACCCAGGTTCTGTTCATGCAGTGCAGTACGGGAGTAAAAACTAAATAAAGTGCAACGGGACTAATGATATAAAAATACACAATTTGGGAAGACATTAGAGCGTTAAAAAAAATGTATTAAGGGTTTAAAAATTTTTTTCAAGAATTAGTAGATGATTTGGCATCTTCATTTGATGCAATGTTGCATTTAAAAATGAAAGTAACCATCAGCAAAATCAAAGAAAAATTTGAGCACCTCAAAAGTGATATGTATTTGCAGAGTTTGACGAGTTAATAAGATGCCGAGAGAAAATTTATCATATTATGTGCTCAACCATGTGCCTTGAGTTGTAAATTGGTTAATACTGGTTTCAATATAAGTAGTTGTGGCAATGACAACCAATATCACACAACTGGCAGGCAAGGTGAGCATTAAATGCATTATTCGCTGCCCAGTGCTATTAACAAACTAAGGAGATGCTGAATTATTATCAATTACACACTGAAGATTGGTTTTTTTTCCTCTGACAATTTCCACCAATAGGGGATGCTGTTAATTCTGATCGCCCTCTGCAGTTCATATGCAATCATTCCAAATTCTTACCAAGGTGTTTACACTGCCAACTACAGAGTGTTACGAATTACCAACATCTCCTATTCTGTGAAGCAAAGCATACTTTTTTAAAGTCAGCAGCTCCTACAGATTTAGAGCAACCACTGCACATTTGCTTCATAGTGCTAATCTAAGCAATAGGTTATGAGAGGTTTCCTACAGATTGGTCCTTTTTTGAGTGTTTCAACCAATTCAACTTGGATGCAACAAACGTAATGCAGCAATTGGCAGATAAGGTCAGCACCAGAAGTTCTACAAATTACACAACCACTGCAGCTTTGCAGCAAGGTGCTTGTGCACACCAAAATCTTCTATGAGTTGTCTCCAGCGGATTGCTTCTTTCTTCTGACAGCTTCCACCAACCCTTTGTAGCGGACCATACACTCCTCCTGAAACAACAAAAATGGAAATATGATTTAAATATATCAACTTTTTTCCTAATGTTAGCAATGTAGAACATAAATAACATCCATTTTGTCCATCCTCAAAGAATAAAAGCAAAAGCCTTTTGACTAAATGTGACTAATACAGCTGGTAAGGCATTAGTTTTATGCAAGCATGGAAAAAAGAGATCTTATCTCTTTTTTCCATGATGCAAGTATCAATGGGAATCTTAAACTTACCCTCCTCAAGGGTCACTAACACTAGCGTAACCAGAGGTGCACAGGCACACCAATATTTTGTTTGTCTGTTACTGTTGGAACAATTGTGGGGGTTTACCAAAAGCTGCAAATTGAGTCATACAAGACGATGATGATAGTGTGTGTTGTTTAGCTACAATTAACAAACAACATTTTTACAACTGTCAAGAAATTAAACTTGAACGAGAAGAAAAAGACAAGAAACCCTTTTATTTTTGATTGTCAGTCTTTGAAAACTATGTTGAAAAACATTGGGTGTTCATTTTTGGGCTTCAAAAATACATTGTCGATAAAACCCAAAAAGTGTGCACCACCAATATTGAAAATCTGGTTGCACCACTGTCAAAGGTAGTCAGGCATTTAATATCAACTCGTCGTTAAATCTTGGGGTCGCAAAAAAGAGAGCATGATGAATCTTTGACAAATATGATTTGTTCATAGTGAATCTTTACCTTCTTTTTAAACACAGTAATGTGAATGAGTGGTGAAGGATGTTCAAGACCAAAAGTGAAATTACAAGTGAAGGCTTGAGGGGGCTGGTACAAGATTCCGTTTGCTGCATACATAGATAGGGTGGTAATCAATTCTGGTGTGGAGTGTCAGAGCATGGACCATGTAAATCCTTCATTTTAAATCACAGCTTATTAAAATATTCATCGATGTTGCCATTTCATGATGACAGTCACAAAGGACTTGTGTACCACATTTGAACCTGAATCAACTACATTGATTCATCCTTGGATAAGTACTTCACTTTGATTTTTCAGTTACAATAACATATCATAGCTGTTTTATTTTTATTTTATTTCAGACATATTTAAAGAGGGTAGCCAAGATCAGTAATCAAGCACTGCTTTCCACAAGGGCCCTCTAGTATATCAAGGGTTGACAAATTTCCAGAACCAACATAAATTATCACAATTTTACAATGTGGTTTCAAATATATACCCACTATCCACATAATGCTCACCAAAGCTTTCATTGTATCATACATGTAAAACGATTACAATTACATTTGTAGTGGTCCATTTTCGAGAAAAACATTAAAACAAACAAAAAAAACGACCGACCGATCGACCGAACACCAATTTTGCCATTTATTTTTTTTATGCCTATAATGTAGGACACGCAGTGAGGACTGGTCTAGCAGTTTATGTCCCTGACACTTAATCATGGGGCATTGAGAGTTATGGGTTCGAATCTGGTGGCAGCATATTTAGTCCCTCGGGAAAAAATACTTATCCTTAACATGTTCCACTTGACCAACAAGTCAATGCTAGGAAGGTAACAGACTCTAGGGGAAATATGTTTAGGATTACCTCACCTCAAATAAAACAAAAATACCTTTAGATATAGGCACTCTGATATGTACAGATACAGACCATCTTGCTTAAAGAAACTGACCTTGGTTTTCTCTGGTACTTCATTTGCAATCTTTTCCCACCTAGCATCGGTACCTTTTGGATACAAACTAAGCGCTTTCTCCAAGACCCTCTGTTGTCTCTGTGACCAAGCACATGATTCCACACCTGAGTGGACCAAAACATTAGCACCAATATCTTGTTTGTCATCAGCAGTTGAGTTGTGAAGATCTTGCTTTGATTGCTCAGCTATCAATAACGTCCGATCAGATGTTTTGGCTTGTTTTGATTTGGTTTTTCGTCTGTTTTCTTTGCTCTGTTCATTGTCACTGTTTAAATCATTTTGCGAGTCTATGTTTGAGTTGTATAGCAAGGTGTTTGATGCATCATCAGAGCCTAAAACTTTTCCAGATTTACTAAGAACTTCATGCTGTACTCCACCTGTTATTCCTGGAGATTTAACAAAAGAAATAAAGAAACAGTGGTCACTCTCATCACAATAGGTAGGTAACATTTCTCTCTCTTTAACCCTAACCCCTTAAAGAGGTATTTCCTGGGTAACAGCTAGGCCATACAAGACAGACAGTGAGATATGCTTACTCTACTAGAACAGACAACACCATACAACACAGCTTGTATGGTCCAGTGGGCCACACTATACTGATCTTGTATTGGTGTATTTCATTACTAGTGTACAGCCTGTATGTTGTAGCAGGCTACTCACTTACAGGTCTTCACTATATTCAGGTTACTGGACCATACGACCTGGATGCTGTATTGTGCCTGTGTGGTGCAGTATGGTTAGGGTTAAAGAGATGATTGACATAACCTATTATATAATTCCCATACTACTCCAAACAGGGGTAGTTTTGCGGTAATTTAATAGAGGGGAGCGTGGCTGAGCGGTTAGAGCACGGGTCTTGTAATACAGAGATTGTTGGTTCGAGCCCCGGGTCGGGCGGTTTTCGTCTCATTGTTTCCCCTGTGTGAATGCTCCTTCATGGGGCGCTGCATACAGTGTATACCTGGTGAGTCTACTTGCAAAACATCATCTACCTGCGAATACACCCCTCGAGTACATGAATAGGTTTATGTAATGGAAGCTTACACATTATTAGTTTAAAAAAGCCCATGTTATCTGACGTTCCGGAGATGAAAACGTCTATACAAAACATACATGTATACATCTCAGACTCTGTTGGCAACACTATTTCTGAAGTATATTTCTGTTTCTATAGGCTAAGCAAACATTCACTGGACAATAAAAACCAAAATGCAGATAAGACAGTATATTTAGAGTTAAAGGGGGGCTGCAATCTGGATGTGTGTTTAAACTGTCCAATACATTTATGTTTGGCTTACAGCCTACCTTGTACAGCTGCATCGACATGAGTAGCATACCCTGATGTTTTGATCGATTTGGCCTTTTTTGTTACCTATAAAGATATAAAGAAAGTGAAAATTAGCTGAGTCAGGACTTTGTAGAAGACCAGGGAGATGATCTATAACATATCACCAATCATAATCAAGATCCTGGATGGCAGAAATCTAGAATTACTTAATAATTTCAAATATCTTGGTGCATGGTTAGCCAGTAATGAAGAGATCTCAACATCCAAACAAACACAAGCCTGGAAAGCTTGAAATTGCATGGACAAAAATCTGGAAAGCTAACTTCCAAGAAATCTGAATATCGGGTTATTCACAACCACTATTTAATCTGTTTTGACATATGATGCAGAAGCAATAAGCATGGCCACTAAGGCCTATAATTGTTTGATTGGCCTAACATAGAAAAAAAAATAGGGTAGTTAGGTCGGATTTAAAAAAAATCATTATTTTATTTTTAAAGTCAGTATTTCACATACAAGGACACAAAATATACGACAAATATACAAAAATACATTGCAGTCCCCGGACCGCTAGTGTCGTCTGTCATCGCGGTTTGTCAATGATGTACATGTCTCGAGTACAGGTTTGCATTTGATCTTAAATGTTTTGTACCTGATAGGACCGCATCTATTTTTCCAGAAACTGATCAATGCACTTTTAATTAATGACCTCTAGAATACATTTTAAGACCTAATTCCATTTTTTATTTTTAACTTTTAATTTTAGAAAAATGAACCACACACCTTTAACATACCAAAATCCATGCACCTTAATAATTAGCATGTGTCAGAGAAGACCCCATATGGTGTATTTTTTTTCCCAGAAACTGATCCATGCACGTTTAATTGGTATTTTTCAGTGAAACGCTTGAGGGGGATAGTGATACAATGACCTGTAGAATACATTTCAAGACCTAATTCCAGAAACTGATCCATACACCTTTTAATGGTATTTTTCAGTGAAACGCACAAGGGGGATTGTGATATAATGACCTCTAGAATACATTTCAAGACCTAATTCCAATTTTTATTTTTACTTTTTAATTTCAGAAAAATGAACCACACACCTTTAACATACCAAATATATGCACCTTTAATTAGCATTTGTCAGCGAAGACCCCACATGGTGTATCTTTTTTCCAGAAACTGATCCATGCTCCTTCAATTGGTATTTTTCAGTGAAACGCACAAGGGGGATAGTGATGTAATGACCTGTAGAATACATTACAAGACCTAATTCCAATTTTTTCCAGAAACTGATCCATGCACCTTTAAATGGTATTTTTCAGTGAAATGCTTGAGGGGGATTGTGATATAGTAACCTCTAGAATACATTTTAAGACCTAATTCCAATTTTTATTTTCACTTTTTAATTTCAGAAAAATGAACTACACACCTTTAACATACCAAAATCCATGCACCTTTAATTAGTATTTGTCAGCGAAGACTCCACATGGTGTTGACCCTCCCCTTCACCAACTTTCATCAAAATTGTGTCCAAGTTCCATGAAAATCTGACAAAGTATATGAATTTTGTAATCAATCTTATTATTACCCTTGTTGACCTTTGACCCCATTTCAGTTGGGACGATATGTGTGCCCCTACCCAAGGACCATTGTGTCCAAGTCCCATGGGAATCGGTCAAAGTATGTGAGAATAGTGGCACAATGAAAAAAGGTTAACATTGTTAACCACGCCACACACACAGACATACTACCAAAGTAATCCCTAAGTGCTCATCTTTCAGACGACACAAAAACATGTTCACTTTTCAACTCAATTCAATTCAATTCAAACTTTATGTCAATATTGATCAGACATATATAAAAATACATATAAAATACAAAACAAAACATGATATTGAGGACATGCTTGAAAGGCCAACAAGGCCTGATGTAAGCATGCCCTTATGAAACAAAAAAAGTTGCACATTCATAAGCAAATAAAAGAGACAAAAAAGGTAAAAACAACACAAACAAAAACACTATACACAAGACTTGCCCCAAAAGATTAATTATATTTGCACAGCAGATTTAATTTTAATTGTTTTTTTAAGAGTTTTACATTTTTACATTGTTTGATATCGCTACCCAAAGAATTAAAAAAACAGGTCCAGAGTTTCGAATGGCAGAGTCCGAAAAAAACTTTTTCGTTAAGTTAATGCTATAATCCTGGGCATTTCTTGTAGAGTAGTTGTGTCTTTGCACATGTTTTAATAAAATAAGTTGAAAATATTTTTGGGAGTAAATTGTTATGATGTTTATACATAAATATACCAAGATTTAGATTATATGTATCATGCACATTGAGTAAATTATGTTTTAAGTAAAGAGGTCCAGTGTGACTTCTATAATGGCTTTTTGTCACTGTTCTTTTTCTGTAACACATCTTTTATTTGTCATTTTGAATGTCCTGCAAGCCATATCTCGGGCCACTATGAATCGAGTCCCATCAAATTTTGGATTTTGAGGTTTTTTACCATGCTCAAAAAAGGAAAAAATATTTAGGGACGGCGGTAAAAATAGGTTTGGTCGGGTTACGCCAATCAAACAATTTTCTTTTTTAGGCCTAATTGCTGAAATGAAATAGCCTCTTGATGCACCCTACACCAGACTTCTGAGGAAGGCACTAAATGTTCACTAGAAATTGCATACCACCAACAAATAACTCTATGGGGACCAGTGTTCCTAGTAAGGCCTGACGTCACTAGACTTCCTGTTCTGTTTAGAAATACCCAACTAGATATTTGGTATGATTTGATCCTTGTACCTCAATTGTAAGTTTTATATACTTGTATTTAGACTTGAATAAGAATTGAATATAAACATATAAAAATATTTGACCTAGATGGTCTAATTATCTATTTATCACAAAATTCAGTCGGTGAGAAGTTCTCACTCTGGTAAGGAAGTCTAGTGACGCCTCGCCTAAGGTTGTATGGCGCGCCATTGACGCAAGAGCCAGGAAAATTGGCGCAACAGTTTTTTTAAAATGTGTAAAAATGATCCTTTTATTCGGTCTCAGCTCGTGATTTTGGCGTAAGCGCCTCTTTATATTTGACAACACTGCTTGGACTGGTGCAAGCTCAAAAACTTGAGCAGAAACACTGATGGTGACCTTCTCCCAATATCTAAATGCAATTAAAGTGAATGGAGTAAACAAGTGTATCTCCTCACGTAGTATGAAAGGCTAGTATTTTCACTTAATTACCGAGTCAAAGTGCCAATCAAGATACATCTAATTCATTTCCGTTATTGCTGTTTGAGTCGCCCATGCTTTTGGCTTATGCACTCTACATTGTTTTATAGGAAACTGGTTTATGGCAATTTGGCAAAGATGTTGCTACATGGCACTTACAATTTGCAGAGGCCATCCTACTTCATCTGCAATCTTGACCCATCTTTGTGATGTACCACCTGGGTATTTGGCCATGGCTCGGATTAATTTATTGGTGTCCTCATGTGACCACTCATCCACAGACTGAAATAGAAACAACATCAATTAAAAATGAGCTAGCTAGACTAATCAAATCCACCTTCCTGTAAATAAATTTTTATAAAATAAGCATCTTACTTGATGCAAGTGACGTACTACGCAAGTAAATATGCATGAAATTGTACTGTGCCAAAGTCGGAGATGCAAGGGGTCCTTCAAAATCTGCTGGGGAGTTACACCCGGTCCCCAATTCCTCTTCATACATAGCTAGTTATTGCTTACTTTTTACGATTATAGCCTACTTTGCCAGGCAAAAATGAAATTGTTTGTCTGATCATATATCAAAGCTGCTTCGCTTGTATGCAAAAACCTGCGATTTGAAATAGAAGTAATGCTGCAATTTTTTTTTCAAAAAAAATCTGAATATTATATCACATTTTGTTTTTATCTTAATTTTTCAGCTAGCGCAAATAAAAGCTGAAATGATCTCTAATGGAAGGATTGAGCAGCTACTCTAACATATACACAAGCAATGCATTTTATACGCAAATGAGATCATTAATTAATATGCACATAAAGCCAATTACAAAGATGCAAATGAGCTCATTTATATATGCATAAATATCATCAACAGTTTGAAGGGTAATCCTGATAAGATTTTTTTTGAGGTTGTTAATTTGACCAAAGTTGAAGAGGTGCTTGCACCAAACTCACAAGCTGAGTCTTCATGAAAAACAAAAGAAGCTAAATAAACAAAAGAAGCATCTTCCTCACATATTTTCATAAACGGTTAAACCTATTGCGCCAATTTTATTGGCACCTGCGCCAATGGCACGCCAGCTAAGGTGTATGGTGTGCCATTAGCGCACAACATATGACCCACATACAGAGTGCAATCAAAATCAAACTTTGCCTTCTGATCCAAGGTTTACTATTGTAAAATAACACAATCAAAACAATATGCAAATGAGTCCATTAATATGTGTAAATACCATCAACAGTTTGCATGCAAAACATTTTTGTACATGTCCCAACTACCGCCAACACACCAAATGCCATCAACATCAAAGTCAACTTTGCTTTCTGGTCTAGGTTCTTTTGAGCCAATCATAAGATTTGACACAATATTCTAACTTTTTTGCCTCTGCAAATTTCATACACACCTGTTTCAGTTGACTCTGTTGTTGTCCATTACTCATTGCACTATTGGTATCACACACATTATTGCTCTCCACGTTTGTACTTGATACAGGTGCAGCACTAGTTCTATCATATTCATACAATGCTGGGTCTACTCTATGTCTTCGTTTAGTTCTTTCTTTCTCATCACCTGTATCATCATCTTCCTCTGATTCCTCTTCAATTTCAACCTCCTCAACTTTCCTTCTGGATTCCCTCCAATGTTCAATTTCTGCCTTCATCCAATGCACAGCGGACGGGATTCCAAGAATCGTGTATTTGACCAATCGGAATATTTGGCATGGTATTATGTCTGATAATTTGGGTTTTGCTAGCACGTTTGGATCATCCAACATTGCAAGTGGATCTGATTGAGTTTGCTCATCTGTCGCTTGCTGTTTATTTGATTTCTTATTTTTCTTCTCCCTTTTCCTCTTGCTAAGAAATACTGATTCCTGTGATTTAAAATAAAAACAAACAAACAATTGTAGAAACCACATGTTTAAAAGAACTTTCAACAACTCATCGTAGGTCCTTGGACAGGAGTGTAGCATTGCTGATTCAGTCCAACACATGGTTGATATTCAAATTAGCACATCACATTCAAATTGATATTTAAATCGGAGCAGTTGCCACAAGGGAGTTTATGCGTAAGTCGACGCTCTGTTCATCCAAGTTTTTGGAGTTAGAGTACATCCAAGGCAAACTTGCAAACCAGTTGCAAACATGCATCCACTTGCAAACTTCAAAGCAATGAACCTGTCAAATCCCTCAATTAGCTAAATTAGGTTTTTTATGATTTTGTTGTTGTTGTAAGAAACTTAAACATGTAACAGAGTTGTCCACTACAAATCAAAACTTCCAATGCATTTTTTTGTAACACCACGGTTGTGGGATAAAAAAAAAGGAGACATGCAGATCTATGCCCGCAAGCAGTAAATAACCTTTGCCAAGCATCTCCTCATGCAGTGAGATGATTTTTATCTTCATGCTGTCATGGTTGCTTGGATTTCCCTAAGGGTGCTCCATCCCTCCTTGATTTGTAACAGGCTAACTGCTTCAAATCAGGATGTGACCCACTATCTTGGCAACAAAGTAGTCAACATTACACTATTTAAACTTGTTAGTGTTCTGCTGTTATTGCCCTGATAAGCATTTGAACATGTTATCTGGTGACAAGTAGTCAGCATTACACTAGTCTGTGTTCTGCTTGTTAATGACTTGATATGCATTGACATAAAAATACTTGAAGTCCAAGAGGTGGGAATGCATCATAGGCCTAGTTGATTTGTGACAACCCACATGTTTGAATCCCTACATAACCAAATTTAAAGGGACTGGCCTAGATTCTTCCCACTAATTTTTACCAACATATTTTTTTACTTGAATCGATAGAACATGTTTATAGTAATATAACCTGCAAGTAGTTTTCCATGATTTTGAGGAATATTGGAGAAAATTGCAATATTTTACCTTCCAGCGAAAAAAAGGGGTGTGAACACAGTGTTTCTAGTTTGAAAACTTAAAAAATCCTGTTTCTACACCTGTGATGGCCAAACAATTTTTTTTTGATGAAATTGTTTCTATTTTAATATGTA
The DNA here is from genome assembly GCA_000969725.1 of Ophiothrix spiculata. Taxonomy (NCBI): domain Eukaryota; kingdom Metazoa; phylum Echinodermata; class Ophiuroidea; order Amphilepidida; family Ophiotrichidae; genus Ophiothrix; species Ophiothrix spiculata. The sequence goes on from JXSR01S035747.1 coordinate 37,168, forward strand.
TTTAATTATCTTCAGGAGCTTTGTTTGATCTTTTATCTGGTTAATCCATCCGAGGTACAAATTTAGAATTTAGGAAACACAGGATAGTCACACCACCATCAAAGAATGATATATTGCAAATTAATTCTCTCTCCATTAAAGCCATTTATGTGTAATGTTTTGCACTTTTTTGGATTTTTCTATACTTTTAAGCTTTATTTAGAGCATTTCCATAAGTTTTTAATTCTAGGTGGAATCTAGGCTTGTCCCTTTAATACATGCTTGTCTATTAGATTAGAGACCTAGTATAAACGTGGAGACCTAACATAAACTCACATGTTGACTATTTTTCTTAACATACAATTTCACACTTACCATTTCGAAACGCCTTTCCCAGTACATAGACCATACAACTAAATAATGGCCTATCGTCAGAATCAAAGTGAGCAGCATGGCTAACTCCAATAGTCCCATTTTCCTGACGCGCCTGTAATAGAATACAGGCTGCCTCCAATCAGGCAGCCCATGCTCCACAACGAGGTCATACCTGGCAAGAAGAGAACGTCAGATTTTTTAAATTAACAACTTATATTTTGCTGGGTGAAGATCAGGCTATATTCGCAACAACTAGAAGTGGGTGTGACAAAATGTATACACCTGAATCTCTGGACAGGGAAAGGTCGCACACAAAAATACACCATAGCAAACAAGGTTTCAGTGCGCCTTGCTTGAAGATGCAAGAACTGCATTTGTAAAACTGCATACACTCTGGACAACATTTGGAAATATGTGGAAGCACTCAATATATTACAAATGGCTCATGAATGTGTTTGTGTTGTTCAAAAATTTGTTATTTACAATTTATCAATAAAAAATTCCTTGAAAATATATAACATGTTCTCACCTCTGCCTTTTGTCTGCATCTTTTAGAACCTCAGCTACTGCTACAAGCTGAAAATGAGTAAACAATTATGAGGTTAAAACACATGTAAATATATACAAATAACCTCAGCACACTTTTAGATGTATTTACCGAATGAGCCCAAGTAAGCCCATTCCACGCCAAGAAACCTCTAAAATTGCTGAACATTGATCAGCTCACATATAAACCATCTCTGCCAGGATCAGCTCTCTAGATTCGAATAGGTTTCAGAAAGACATTTCCCTGGTAAATATCAAGTACAATTCTAGTACAAGATTGGAATGTGCACATTTGGAACATCATTCGAGTACTTTAAGTATTCAAATCTTGTACTAGAATTGTACTCAATTTTTACCAGGGTTAGCAGTCACTTGCTTGCGAAGGGAATTTCAAGCACATGCAACACAAAATCAGGTGTTCATAGATTCTCAGCGGTCAAGGAAGTTTAACTGGTTGCAAAGTCAGTAATGGTATATACTTTCTTTGTATACGGTACATCGTGTTCAACTTCAATGAAGTCATAAAGTTTTACATTTTCATTAAGGACAATGGGATACCAAGTTTTTAGTGATAGAGATCTTACTTGTCTGAATTTTTCTTCGGCGTTTTCTTCTTTGTTTTTATCTGGGTGAAGTTGGAGTGACAGCTTACGATATGCTCG
>JXSR01S035754.1:0-13832 GCA_000969725.1 Ophiothrix spiculata
TAAGGGCATCGAGCGCAGTTTTTTAGAAGACCTTGTTTTTAATCAGAATAAAAAAAATTAAATGTGGTAATATATGATGCCAAAATGAAATGCGCGCGGGCCACAGGAAACAAACTTTTTTTTTTAGCCTTACGCTATTACGCAGGTTATTAATTTTGAATTATCACTTAACTTCATAGCAACTTGCAAATCATTTTGTGTAAGCAGATCCCATACTGCCATTGATCAAGCACACTTTACTATACTTTGATCAACACCAAATAGGCGGGCCTCTTCACATCGTGAATTGATACAGATAAACGTGTGCATAGCTGGACACAGCATTACTGCAGGAGACGCAGCGCGCGTTGCACGTGGGACTCGCGCATCAGTATCTATGGTAGGTCCAGTCAAGCACATGTCAAGAGATGGCGCCCTTCATTTCAAAAACTGTTTACCCACTTGTGACATCACAAGTGGCCACTGCTCATTTTCCCATAGAAAACAATGCAAAATTTTATACCATTTTAGCTTAAATGAGCGTCACTCTCATGATTTCTAGTTGAATAGATGTTGTTTATTGCTCATTTCCAAACATAACCCTGTATTCATTTCATTTAGTAACATGATTTAAAAGGGATAAATTTTGAAATAAAACATTTTCCCCATAGACTTTAACACTTAAGAAGTCTGCAGAATTCTGCAGACTTACTATTATAAAATCTGGCCCTGATCATACGGTTTTTGGCAATTTTGCAAAATCTTCTTTTTGTTCTAACTTTGAAAGTACTTTAATGTTGGTTGAACCACCATTTTGTTGCAAATTTTGTCAACTTTAATTTAAATCCACTTTTAAGAAAATATTTCACTTTACTAAATTTTATGAACATACCTATCTATGGCGCGCGTGTAACTGGGATTATGTTTACTTGCGGATGAAGAAAAGCCTCATTATTCCCGCCTATTTAGTGTTGATCAAAGTATATTGTGTACCAAACAATGAGTTTTAAACGCAAACCCTCTCAAAATACAACAAAAGCTTTCAGATATACCCTCGATGATGATAGCAGCTTAATATAATAAGTAAAAAGATTTCTCCAGCTTTATAACTCGCTGGATATTCCATTTCCGAAAGATGCTTATGATTAATTCAGCTCACTGCATTATTAGGTAACTTGAATCAATTTCCACATAATGCTTTTGAAAATGTTCATTTTATGAAGCAGACTACATTAACATATAAATAACACAATTGGGTCTAGAATTATAACATATATTTCAAAATCTGATTTTTTTACAAAAGAAATATTTCTGATTATTGTTATCGCATCACTTTTCATCATTCTACTCTGTTGAGCTTGTGAAAACTTGATTTGTTTGTCATCCCATGCCTCAAAGCAATTATCAATTAGGCGGAAATAGAGCGATGTGATTTGTTTTGATTTGCTGTATTAGTGGAGCTTTGTAAATCAGAGGAGTGGGTACCTGTGCAGTATATCGTAAAGTTATGCGAGTGCAAGAAAGTCATATCTGCAATGGCTGCTCCAAGTTGTATTTATCTAACACCTTGCCAAAGGAATGTGGAAAATCCCTCAAAATTTCTCTGTCTAATATCAGTGGCTCTTGAAATGGTTCTTTAGGTGGTGTCACCTGAAGAACCATTTCAATAGCCGCTGACCCAAGACTAGAGATTATACAGTGTGCAATCCAATGTTATGAAAAATGGCAGCTATTGCAGATACGACTTTCTTGCACTTGCATGACGATTATAGAATAATCAACATTTACAAACATCCTAAGTGAAGTGGGGATTCAATTAATAGCTAAAAAGGTATCAATTTGTGGCTAGAATTTAGAATATGCTGATTTTTACATTATATATTTTTGTTTTCTTATAAATGTTTGTTTTCTGTTGCATGGAACTCAGGATTAGTGATGGGTAAATTGGATATATCCTCATTTTTCCACTCCTGCTAACTTTGTGCTTCAGACTTTGTTTGAACAATCAGATTTAGGCCTTATGAAATCAAAAATTAGTAACACTCTCTAGATGAAAAGTATTATGCAGCAGTATCATACACCTGTATATTTACTCATCTTTGAAATCCCCTTGTTACTATTGGCGCCCACCAAACTGCACTCAGATAATTCAGAGATTTTCTTGATTTTCAATGTTGGTAATGTGAAGCCAAGTTTCAGTTAGTCTTACATGCAGTATTAAAATCCACACACACTAAATAACTCTATTGTAAATAGCATGTGTTTCTTTTTCAGAACATAATGTTTTTGAATGGATGAGTTCTAGCAGAAAAATAGAAAAAAAGGTACCGATAAAATCAACTTTCTTAAGGTGTCTGGTCCACGCACCGTCAATGCACACCAGTACGCTTTAGTTTCCGAGTTGGTAAGTGCCGCAATATGCATGCGCATATACTCTGAGTAGTGTTTAGAAGCTACAAAATTGCCATATTTTAATATTTTTTCAGGGAAATTAGTTCGGGTAACCCCCAATTTTTATTGTTTTATTTGAAATAACATTCTTGTGCGCAACTTTTGTGAAAAAATTGACAAAAAAATTTGGGCTGATTTTTTTAATCAACACTAAATAATGTCACTTTTGCCACATTTCCCTTAAACCCCTGTAGTATTTTTTCAAAAAAAACTCCAAAACTGCTGTTTTTAAACCAACTCTCATGCAAAAATGAGTCCGGTGACCCCAAATTTTTATTTTAAAAATCGGTTCTACATCGATAAAATATCATTCATGCCGTTTTTTACTAGAAATTTTCGGGCAGATCTGACCAGACACCTTAAAACCTAAAATACAGTCATGCATATATTCTTTTAACTACACCATAAGTTTTAAATCTCTACTATTCCAGAAAGTATGACTACTCATGGTTAATTGATTACACTTTGCCATTTTATACTATAATAATTTAATAACTTTATTTTTCAGCTAATTAGGCAAAAAAATAATTGTTGTGTTGCCCTCAGCGACCGATCCTATGCAAAAATTTAAAAAAAAAAATAGGGATGGGAAAGCACCCAATTTTGCTCAGATTAAATGTTTTTTGAGAAAATATTTTGAAAATAGTGGAAAATGCACCCAAATTTCATAATTTAGGTGCTTTTTTAAAAAGTTACTTTAAAAAGAATATATATTTTCCGACCGACCGACTCATTTTTTCAGAAATTTCACCTTTTGGCAACACAATAATTTTCTTTCTTGGCCTTATAACTAGATATTCTGCAGACTGCCCTGTATTTCAATGTCGAAATGGAAAATGAAGAAAGGAAGCATTACATATAATATATTATTCAAAAGCAGAGAATGTGAAGAATTAGTACTTACTCAATTTTGAAATTTGTGATATTCCACCCCTTTATTGTTGGAGCACCTCATTTAAGTAATCCTAAAGCGAGCTCTTCTTGCACCATAAAAAAAATCCTTATTTGCTCTTTCATATTTTTTCATAAGGACAGTGTAACATCTAAAAAGTAATCTTCCCTTCCCCCCATTTTTTTAGCTTTAAGCTTCAAATGGGATAAAGAAGTAGTATATTAGAAAGTAGAATAATTGTGCTTGTGGATATCTGTGCTCTATTTCATTTACTAGTGCTGTAAATTATGTGTCCCATAAGGAGTTGAATCTGTGTAAGTTTATCATCATCCCACGGCTACATTTAAGATATCAAATGACTGCTTCCCTGCAGATCAGATTAACTCCTGGTTATATCTATTACCTGTGAGAGTTTTTGTTTTCTATTTTATTTTTTTATTTTTCATTTTGACTTCTTTTTTGACTTGACTTAAAGCTTTCCTCCCAAAACGATTGGTTCCGGAGATAGCTGCCTTCCCACCAGGAGTCTCCATCCAGCTGCCATTTGTTGCTCATCCGGCTTCCACAACAGAATCAATTCCCAAGGCTTTGCAGTTTGACTTGATGTTGTCTAGCCATCTTAGCGGCGGTCTACATTGTGGTCTTGTTCCTGGAATGATTCCCTCTAGTGTGATTTTAGGGAATCTGTATGATGGCATTCTTTTGATGTGGCCAAAGTATGTTAGCTGCTTGGTGAAAATTTGGTTGGTGATCGTGGTGTGGAAGCCTAGGGCCTCTCTTATTGCCGAGTTTCTCATTCTATCTCTTCTTGTCATTCCCAGAATTTTACGGAGGCAAGCCATCTCAAATACATTGAGACGTTGTTCGTCCCGTTTCTTCAAGGTCCAAGTTTCGGAACCATAGACCTGTGGCTATAGATAGAACAAGAACTTTTCATTTTTTTTTAATAAATTTTTTGGCTACTGCTGATATTAGAAATAGACAGAAAAACATGGTTTTTAATTATATAAAAAATTATGAAAAGTGGAATTCTAGGGGTTGCCCATGGGGAAGACAGTCATATATCACATTCATATTTGAAACCATTATCTAAATGACAATGAATTTTAATGTGATGATATACTTGAAATATTTATAGCTTTGCTGAAAAAAATTGTCAATTACATTTCTTATTTTTAGTCTCATTTAAGTACTTTGTGATGAATTTAATAAATATTCACTGCGTGGTTTGTGGCTTAGTATATTTGTAATGTTGGATTATATACATGCCATAAATTGATTTTCATAAGTGTTGTGAAAACATTCAACTGCAACATCTGCCCTTCAAGAAACATAAAATCTAATACCGATCATCTAAATTGATAAATACTGTATAAATACATAGCTTAATCTATACAAATAATTTACATTTATTTTTTAAATTTCCATGTTGCTTATTTCTTTTGACAACTTGACAGCTTATGTATTTTGAGAATTAGAAAGAGCTAAGGGGCGCACCATTTGATTCTCGGGGGGGGGCATGGAAGTTTTTTTGAAAAAAAAACTTCGCCGCCAAAGGCGGTGAAAAAAAAAAATCTTGACCCAAAGATGAGTAAGAAAAAAAAAACTTTACCCAACTACTTCAAAGTAAAAAAAAAAAAAAAAAAAAGTCGCCGCCTTCAGCGGCTAAAAAAAAAAACTTGACTCGACCCCAACTTCCATGCCCCCCCCTGAAAATCAAATGGTGCGCCCCTAAGTCTGTGAATTAAAAAGTTTTAATAACACAAACAAAAGAAAAAAAATCTTTCAACAAATTCACAGATTGTTATTTTAGGTCTTGATATTGGATAAAAAAGAGAAAAACCTATGCATTTTGAAAGGAAACAAAAAAAAACCTTTTAACTCTTGACGCCACCACCCAACCGTAGGTTAATGTGTGCGAAGCACAGGCAAAACAATAACACGGGTCTCCTTCACAATTTGGCATAGTAATATGTTTTTACCAGGATGAAAATAAATCAAAATATCTCGGTCAAGAGAGATCACCAGCCGATTGTGACCACGCATATAGGTAGATGATTAATATAAGTACAAATTTCAGTCGTTAGTTTGTCAACCAGAAGTTTAATATGGAATTAATGGTACATTTTGTGGAAAAATTATGAATTCATGACGTAACATCCGGGATTTATGATTATTCTTCTCGTCCCATATTGCAACACTATAATAGTTCGTTTTACCGACTATACAATAGACTGGCCTATTAAGATACAGATATTCACCGCATCACAAAGCCTGTGGAATATGGGATACGTGTCACTGCTAGTGTAAATGTTATTTCCATCCATCCCATATTGCAATACGTTAAGTCAACACTAAATGGTTCCGTTGACCAACGAGATATTTTGCGTTGACCTTCCAATTACATGAATTAGATACTCTGAGATATAGGATAGGTTTATGCACAAAGCAACAATTGTGTATTGTGGGTAGGATCTACACACGGGAAGTATAACTTCACTAACCTTCAGAAGGTCAGGTAGCCCGCAGGTAATTTGATAATCTTCGAGGTCGATTTTCTAATACCGCAGTTCCAGGAATTTTGAATTAAAAATGACTTATGATTTCCGGGCTACTTCTTATGAGCCAGCCAAGCAGTTACCTGGACAAAGCTAAATTAGATAGGGTGGGGGAGCGTGTAGTTTTTTGGGTAATATTAAGCCCTTTTAATACCATTGAACATACGTGCCACCACGCTACAGAGCTAAACGCTCTGTAGCCAGGCACACCTATGATACGTGTACGCCCTTATGCACCACATCCAACCACCACACACTACGATCATTGCATATCTGGTTCTGAACATTCAGGTATATATACAATTCAAAGATGACAGATATTCTCTTAGCTACTTTGAAAACTTCATCTCACAGCATCTACTAAGAATAAGAGTTATATTATGTCCTGCATCAGTAATGTTATATGTTAGCACACTTGATGAGGAACTAGAGTAAGGCTCCCATGAATTGGGACTAATCCTATAGGAGCCTGCATAAACTAGATCATATCAACATGTGGTATGATCAACAGCAATAATGTTGAACCTGATGGCAATATTGACTGGACATCAGGCGTTACTAGTTAATAAGCTACTACATTTATATCATATTTTTACCTTTCCTCAAAATTTTGAAAATTGTTCTTATAGTAATAATCATAATTATGTTATTCCAAAGCCGCTGGGATTTACGCGTAAACCCCACTGTTTATAGATTTTATTATATTTTTTACCAATAAGGTATATAATTTTAGTGACCAACCCGGAAGTTGTATTTTTCCATGAATTTCTAACGGCCAGGGGTGGCAGGACGAACAGCCGGGAATTAACTACGATTACCTTACACCTACCAGTAAAAGTTGCCGCGGACACCCTCCTCTGCTGGACATATAATAGATATATAGAGGGAGAGAGCAGATACTAGTTTTTTAGGGATGGTTATGGCTTTTTGTTATTTTGCCTGAATTTGCCTGAAAATGTGAATTTCCCAATACTTTTGTACCGTGAAGATCCAAGCATTTTTGTCAGGCAAAAACCTGAAGATAATCATGCCTAAGTGTTACATGTTGCGTAGATCTTGCCCAGATCCCTCTCGACCAATCCCACAACTGATCTACCTACCCTCTGTCTAGTAATTCCAGGGACCAATAAAATCCAAAGATCTACCCAGTGGAAAATAGATCGCGCAATCAGAGCTAATGTTGCGTTGAATATCAAGAAATTGTTAATATTCCAGCACTGACTTGTCATAATTTGATTTAAAACTTTTATGAGGTGAAAACATTCTATGATAAATATGTCATTTGAAAACTGAATGACTGTTCCCAGCATGCAACCTAATACTCCTGATGGTGCCACAAATCATATTGGAAAGAAACAATTTAGGTTTAGTTGGAGAGGTATCATCGCTATAGGGAATAAGGTTTATGCATTATTGAGTGGAATTCTGAGAAATCACACTAATGTGAAACATTAACAGTGCACCTTTTTCTGCAATTTGAACCAGTTTATAAACCAGAACATCCTAAGATTATTAGATTATTTTAATTTAGTTATTAAATTAACTTACTCTCATATTTAATTGTTTTATGGAATTTCAAAAAAAAAAATTCTGATCAACTTTTTAAGTTTTAAATGAAACGTTTAGTACATCTGGTGTAAACAGAATGATTAATTAAAACCAAAAACCCTTATTATCATATTTCCACAATGATTAAAAGTTTATTTATTGTGCATTTATTTTTTCAAACTGCTATAAATAAAATTAATGAAGCCACTGATTTTTAAAGCCACAATATAGGAAACACATTAACATCCCATTGTCAATAGAATTCCATACTTAGATTGGATATTTTCTGAAGGTGTTTCTGTGGATATACAAGAAATCAACTTCATGTACCTGACCTACATAACAATTCTTATTCTCATTCTCATCATTTTTTTTCCTCTTAAAATTTCCTTTAGAATCATGAAAGTGAAATTCTGTGTAAAAGGTATTAACAATTCTACTTGTTTATTGCAATGTTGTAATATTTAGAGCATTAGTTATGAATAGGTTTCCAATTTCACTTGGCAGTATACCTTACAGTGTCAAGTTGTCATCAATATGATTGATGACTTCCCTGGCACATTTGCTGTATTTATAATTTATAAAATTGTACCTGGCTGTGTTCTGAATATCAATCACATTTCAATTTGAATATTACATTGCTCTATGTGGTTATAAAATGGGAAAATCAGATATTAGATTAAGACAAAGTAGACAGTCATAGTTACCTGGAATCAATGACCTAAATTTCCCAGAAATATTTCATACATTAAAGATAGTACCCGAAAATAATGCTTTTCTATAAAATAGACATGCTTTAAAGAAATTAAATTAAATAAATGAATATTAATAGCTACTTTGAACCAAAATCAAGTGATCGAAATTTGAGCAATAAGTATAATATTTCATACATTAAAGATAGTACCCGAAAATAATGCTTTTCTATAAAATAGACATGCTTTAAAGAAATTAAATTAAATAAATGAATATTTATAGCTACTTTGAACCAAAATCAATTGATCGTAATTTGAGCAATAAGTATTATTTTGTTTAAATGTTTTGCATCAAAGTTACACTGATATTGTAGGATGAATTTTGAAAGTCTATCTATTGAAATAAGTGATTCTAAGACATTGCCAATGTCTCTCCAATTGCTACTTATTCATTGCAAAGACAGAAATCCTTTCCTTTTGCAGAAACCTCTGTCACCGCTACAGCGAGACTTGGTATGTTATATTGCATTACGCATAATACAGTGGAACCTCGTTAACACAAAATCTCTTAACACAAAAACCCTGACAAAACAAAATGTTTGTTGGGTCCCAAGTATTGATTTCCTATTTGAAATCAGTTTGATAACACAAAATCCTGATAACCCAAACTAAACTCTTTGACCCCAGTGATTTTGTGCTAATGAGGTTCCACTGTATTGGAATTTCATTATTTCACCAAATCTGTAATAGTTGGAATGATTGTAGGGAATTTGCAAAGACCTCATCCCAACATAGTGCAAACAATTCTAAGGAAATTGTAGGAATGCAATGAAAATATTCTTAGAAAGATTTTGTTTTGCTCTTTGTTGCATGACTCGAAGAAATTCTATGCTTTTCTGTCTCGACATGATCTATAAAAAGCAAGCTGCTGGAGATGTTTTACTTGCTCTAAACCCCCTAGCGTGACAAGAGTTTCCCTCTTGTTAAGTGAACTTAAGTGATACAAATTATTCCAAAGCTTAACAAACTACTCTGATATATCAGTTCCTTCTCAAATCATTAAGCATTTCTCTTGGTAACCAATATTCTCTTAAGACACTAAGAAATAAATTTTGATTTATATAATTTAAATAAGTTGCCAGACACAATTCCTGTTTCCAAAATCATAGTGTCATTTAGTTTATTACTTTGCTACAAACATTGATAAGTCCAGGCACTGCTTCCGTGTTGCGTTTAGTCAAACACAACCTCTTTGATATCATTGTATGCGTGTAATATTGCGTTTAAAGCATACACACTATTATCATGAGCACTGCAAGCACACAGATTATTATCAGAAGTCATTTGTATCTGATGATAAATGCCCAGTTTTTTGTGCAAAAGTAGAAATAATCTTATTACATTGGATTGCGCTATTACACAGGTTATTTATGTTGAATTATCACTTCATGGTAACTTGCTAATCATTTTGTGTGAGCAGATCCCATACACTTTACTATTGTGCACCAAACAATTCACTTTTTTTTCATTTTTGGTCATTTTTTGACCTTATTTGGCATGAAATTCCAAAAAATTGTTAAAATCCTAAAAAATAAAAATGACGCAACATCTGAATGGGTGTTTTAAATTAAAAATCCCATTCATAAGTCCTTTTTTTCTTTTTCTTTTTTTTTAGCATGTTTGAAAGCCAAAATGGCCAAAGATGTGTTTTTTGTAATTTTCTCAAAAAATGTGATTTTAGGTCAAAAATCGATATCCCCATCATGTTCCTTGTGAAAATTCCTTTCTGGAAATGTTACTTTTATTAAAGCACTTTGTTAAAAAGTTGTGGTGCAAAATAAACTTGCAAAAACGTAAAATTGAGTATCGTGTTGTACCCCCTTTTAAAACCCTCTCAAAATACAACAAAGCTTTCTGATATACTCTCGATGATGAATAGCAGCTAAATTTCTCCAGCTTTGTAACTCGGTGAATATTCCATTTCCAAAAGACGCTTATGATTAATTCAGCTCACTGCATTATTAGGTAACTTGAATCAATTTCCACATAATGTTTTTGAAAATGTTCATTTTATGAAGCAGACTACATTAACAAATAAATAACACAATTGGGTCTAGAATTATAACATATATTTCAAAATCTGAATTTTTTTACAAAAGAAATATTTCTGATTATTGTTATCGCATCACTTTTCATCATTCTACTCTGTTGAGCTTGTGAATACTTGAATTGTTCGTCATCCCATGCCTCCAAGCGATTATCAATTAGGCGGAAATAGAGCGATGTGATTTGTTTTGATTTGCTATATTAGTGGCGCTTTGTAAATCAGAGGAGTGCCTGTGCAGTATATCATAGCGTTATGCGAGTGCAAGAAAGTTGTGTCTGCAATGGCTGCTCTACGTTGCATTTATCAAACACCTTGCCAAAGTAATGTGTAAAATTCCTCAAAATTTCTCTGTCTTATATAAGTGGCTCTTGAAATGGTTCTTTAGGTGACGGTGTCACCTAAAGAACCATTTCAATAGCTGCTGACCCAAGACTGGAGATTATACAGTGTGTAATCCAATTTTATGAAAAATGGCAGCTATTGCAGATACGACTTTCATGCACTCGCATGACGATTAAAGAATGGTCAACATTTACAAACATCGTAAGTGAAGTGGGGATTTGGTTAATAGCTAAAAAGGCATCCATTTGTGGCTAGAATTTAAAATATGCTGATTTTTACATTATACATTTTTTTTTTCATTACAAATGTTTGTTTTCTGTTGCATGGAACTCAGGATTAGTGATGGGTAAATTGGATACCGTATCCACTCATCCAATTCAACTATTTTCCGACTGACAAACCCTTTAAATTATTAAATACTCCAACTGTCAAGAGTTTGATAGATCATCTTACTCTATGATGAAGCATTGTAAAATTATTTTGAAATCATTTTTGGCACACTGGTATGAAATAACCCATCTGTACAGTGATATACATTTAGAAAATCCATAGTTGAATTGGACGAGTGAATAGGGTATATATCCTCATTTTTCCATTCATGCTAACTTTGTGCTTCAGATTTTGTTTGAACAATCAGATTTATGGCTTATGAAATCAAAAGTTAGTAACACTCTCTAGATGAAAAGTATTATGCAGCAGTATCATACACCTGTATATTTACTCATCTTTGAAATCCCCTCGCTGCTATTGGCGCCCACCAAACCGCACTCAGATATTTCAGAGATTTTCTTGATTTTCAATGTTGGTAATGTGAAGCCAAGTTTCAGTTTGTCTTACATGCAGTATTAAAATCCACACACACTAAATAACTCTATTGTAAATAGCTAGTGTTTCTTTTCAGATTTTTTTTTTTGAATGGATGAGTTCTACCTAAAAAAGGTAGAACTCATAACATAAGGTCAACTTTCGGAACCTAAAATGCATATTCGTTTAACTACACCATAAGAAAAATAATCCTGTTTAACGGGCGGGCGGACCTCTTAAGTAGGGTTTCGGTCGGTCGGGCAATTTTTTTTTCTAAATTTTTTTTGTCTAAAATAACCCAAAAATCTGGGGGTGGGGGGTGGGGGGAATGGGAGAAAAACTGAATTTTTTTTAAAAAGAAATTTTCTTCAAAAATTTAACCAAAATTGTTTAAGTTTGGCCAAAAAACAGCTAATTTAAATGCAGTTATTTGGGCAAAACTAAAAAAAAATCTTCAAAAACGCAAATTTAGGGTCCGGCGGGCCCGTAAAACAGGTTTTTTAATATTTTTGTCGCCTAAGTTTTAAACATCTACTATCTAGGAAGTATGATTACTCATTCTTAATTGATTACACTTTGCCATTATATACTATAATAATTTAATAACTTCATTTGCAGCTAATTATTATCACTATATATTCTGGAGACTGCCCTGGATTTCGATGTCTAAATGGAAAATGAAGAAAGGAAGTATTACATATAATATATTATTCAAAAGCAGAGAATGTGAAGAATTAGTACTTACTCAATTTTGAAATTTGTGATATTTCACCCCTTTATTGCTGGAGCACCTCATTTAAATAATCCTAAAGCGATCCTTCATTGCACCATAAAAAATCCTTATTTGCTCTTTCATATTTTTTTAATAGGGAGAGTGTAACATCTAAAAAGTAACCTTCCTTTCCCCCCATTTTTAGCTTTAAGCTTCATACGGGATAAAGAAGTAGTTTATAAGAAAGTAGAATAATTGTGCTTGTGGATATCTGTGCTCTATTTCATTTACTAGTGTTGTAAATTATGTGTCGCATAAGGAGTTGAATCTGTGTAAGTTGATCATCATCCCACGGCTACATTTAAGATATCAAATGACTGCTTCCCTGCAGATCAGATTAACTCCTGGTTATATCTATTACATGTGAGAGTTTTTATTTTCTATTTTATTTTCTTATTTTTCATTTTGACTTTTTTTTTGACTTGACTTAAAGCTTTCCTCCCAAAACGATTGGTACTGGAGAAAGCTGCCTTCCCACTCGGAGTCTCCATCCAGCTCTGTCATTTGTTGCTCGTCCGGCTTCCACAACAGACTTAATTCCCAAGGCTTTGCAGTTTGACTTGATATTGTCTAGTCATCTTAGCGGAGGTGTACCTTGTGGTCTTGTTCCTGGGATGACTCCCTCTAGTGTGATTGTAAGGAATATGTATGGTGGCATTCGTTTGATGGCCAAAGTATGTTAGCTGCTTGGTGAAAATTTGATTGGTGATCGTGGAATTCTGATGCACCATGCATGTTATGTGTTCAAGGCTAAAAACAAATGCCGTCAGGACACGGGCCGCCAATCAATTGCTTAGATTGATTAGCGGTTACCGGAGTCATATTTTGGATAAGAAGTCTGAGCTCAGCGTAACTCACAGGAAGCAGAGGTATTGTACCTTATAGATTTGCATGGAAACTATGCGTAATACAGGCCTTCTCAAATAGCGACCCGAGAAGCCCTGGCGTAATAGCTAGTGAAATTGTTGACAATTCAAAGAAATCAATGCAGTTCATTTGTTATGCAAAAATTGGCAGAAATTGTTAATTTAAGAAATCAAATCTTTGATTTCTTTTAAACATTGCTATTCTATAAAATAAATGGAAAACAAATACAAATTACATTAAGTGGAATTCTAGTAAAGGGGTTGCCCATGGGGAAGACAGTCATATATTACATTCATATTTGAAACCATTATGTTTGAAAATGAAATGTGAAATGAATTGTAATGCGGTGATACTTGAAATATAAATAGCCTTCCTGAAAAATATGCCAATTAAAATTTTATTTTTAGTCTCACTTGAGTACTTTGTGATGAATTTAATAAATATTTACTATGTGGTTTGTGGCTTACTGCATTTGTTATGTTGGATTATTTATGCCATAAATTGATTTTCTAAAGTGTTTTGAAAACATTTAATTCCAAACTCTGCCCTTCAGTTGTAAAGGATACATTTTAAATCTAATATCTGTCATCAAAATTTATAAATACAGTATAAATGTTTTATAATCTATTGAGATAATACACATTTCCTTTTCTTGGACAGCCTAAAAGCTTTTCATTTAGATTGTACATTCAGAACATCGACAGGATTACAGGATCCACATGGATATAGGCAGGAGCGGACCTACGTCATACGCAGCGGTTACGCAGCACAGTGGTCTAAAAATAGCTCGCGTTGCACTTCGAGCGCGGTGAAAACAATC
>JXSR01S035757.1:5194-18016 GCA_000969725.1 Ophiothrix spiculata
GAGGTCACGGTGCATTGTTTGCCGGCCTGTGTTGAAGATATAGGAGAGTTGACAATAAGTGCACAATGGGGCTTTACGAAAACTTTGGCCTAACACCACTTCTGTCACTTAGGGGTAGAACTAGTATCGTTCCCCTGATCTCTCCTCCTACTGACCCAGCAATGAGTTTGATTCACAGAGTACCAGACATGTTATACACTAAATTGAACAATACAGCCCGAAACAAGGGCTACTGAGCGATAAAGGGAGTTGAGAGAGCTGAATTATCATGTGACCAATAGTTTTCTACGAGATAACACATCTTTGTGACTAGAACCCCACAGAATTTAGCCCCTCATTTTGTATCAAGGTCTGGAAACAAATAAGTTCTTGACTACTTATTTAGTACTGCGTGCACTGGTTTACAATCATGGGTAAGGATTTGACAAAACATTTTTACATATTTCTCAAATCAAAAGAGGGCTCACTTTCTTTTCAAGAGCATTGCATCTGCAATAGATTTTGAGAAAATCTGCTGGATTACAAGCACACACTACATTTTTAGCTATTTTTCAAAAAATGTCACTATGTTGAATCAAAGTATTCTAGCCAGTTGATATCTAAAAAATATATGATTACATTACATTCAGTGTTTCCGCTTAGATTTTTGAGCTTGCGCCAATTCGAGCAAGTTTGACAAAGTTCAAGAGGTGCTTGTGCCAAAATCATGAGCTGTGGCTGAAAATTGGCTCGATAAAGCTAGAAAATATCTTTCTCATTCATTTTTAGAAACTCGTTGCGCCAATTTTCACCGCTACTGCGCCATCCATACGGCCTTAGCGGAAACTCTGATCACATTTAAAAATCAACATAACACCCCGGCATAACACATTTGAAATAATAACAAAAATCTGTCTATCCTTGAAAGCTGGAACTTCCTCCCCCCCATGACCATGACAGTTAGCACTGTGAGATGACATTTGCCTTGCAGTATGTTATAGCAATTAATTCTTAATCCACCATAAAATGTTACTGCTATGACCGTGAACTTCATGCATGCATGTAGAGCATACAATTTAGGTGACATACAGATAGATTTTGAAATGCAAAATTTCCTTGATTTCAAAATAAGATGGTAAGTTTTTAAAAGGATACAGCTATCATTTAATAAAGCCCTCTGCAATTGATTTTCAGTTTCTTGTTGGAGGCTTCAAAATTTCTGACGAGTGAGAATTCATTATTCAATATTAATTATTTTGTGTCAATTCATTATTGAATTTTAATTGAACATAAACAGATATATTGAAGTGCATGGTTCCAGAAGCTAAAAATTTAATACTTTATAAATAGTAACTTGACGTGTCAAATCCCTTTTGTATACTATCTACTATTTAAATATCATCCAAAGCTATTTAGATTTGGGGAGTTCAAATACCTAATTTACGATAAAATGGTGTGAATTTTTTTCATATTTTCTATGGGAAAATGAGCAGCAACCATCTTGAGTTGAAAAGTGAGTGGGGAAACTGTTTTTGGCAATGTTGCAAAAGCTTGTTTTTGTTCTAATAACTTAAAAAGTACCTTTAACTTAGAAAGTTGGTTGAACCACCGTTTTGTTGCAAACTTTGTGAGCATATGAGCAAAACTACGAAATTTAGTCTCATATATGCAAAACCTGGCTTGTACACTATATTCACATATATGTGAAACACCAGTATAAAACAGTTGATATAGAGGGTTATTTTCTGTCGGATTGCTGAATATGTTTCAAACTATGATGTTTTCAACAATAACAAGGACTTTTTAGAGAAGTAATCCATCCAAAATTCTAGTAATTTCCAAATAATGAATTATTATAAAATAATGAATTATTTGACCAGGCAGCAAAATCCGACCGAGCCAGCAACAAGAAACTAAGAATCAATACATCGATCCTGGGTTTCCCAACCGGAAATCAATCTTTACCGAAATTTAATCCCACAATGCACTTGTAAAGCAAAACTATGCACCCAAATAGACATGACATGGATGCACACTACCACCCATCCCAAACAATTCAAATCACCCGCTATGAATTGGAGCTAATGTCACGGCTTATTAGTTTTATAGGCAAAACTGTGTTTGGGCTAAAATTTCGGTAAAGATTGACTTCCGGGTGTAAACCCAGGATCGACGTATTGCAGAGAGCCTATTTGGAAAAGCAAGTTAAAGGGGCATTGGACAAGTTC
The DNA here is from genome assembly GCA_000969725.1 of Ophiothrix spiculata. Classification (NCBI taxonomy): domain Eukaryota; kingdom Metazoa; phylum Echinodermata; class Ophiuroidea; order Amphilepidida; family Ophiotrichidae; genus Ophiothrix; species Ophiothrix spiculata. The sequence goes on from JXSR01S035757.1 coordinate 7,402, forward strand.
AGCATCATTTAGGCCAAGTAAAATAAATTGGGCCTATGTGTTTTACGTCCAGACTTTTTGAAACTTTGGTGAGGGAGGTCCTTATTTTTATTATTTTTCCAAAATGTATTATTTACTTCTATGTAAATATAGGACCAACGGCTTTATTGACACATTCCAAAATTGGAGTGGCCCTCTTAATTTGTTGTTATTTCCAAATTGCTTTAGGCCACATGAAAAGTTGTTTCTCCTCCAAAGGTTTCTCAAAATGTGAGGAGGGAAGAGGTTTTTTCCCCTTCTTTTTTTAAAGCTTGGGGAGAGCCTGGGCGATCCAGGTTTACCCTTGGTAGATGTTGACTGCACATTCAGTTGCTGTCTTTTAACTCTATGTGATATGGATAGATGTTGGTTTGATGACAGTTTCAACGTTAAAAACATCGACAATTTAAAGAATCCTTTAAAAAGGAAAGCTGGGTCTTGATATTTGAACAATTTAGCTAAATTTTTAACATCTTTTAAGCATTTTTGCAAACAAACAAAAAATGTTGCGACACCAAAAAGTAACTTGAGGGAGGGGACGAGAAACTACTTTGTTTTTTTATGCGGCCTTACCCCTAGCTTGAAGAAAGTGTTTGATATGTTTATAAATGATCATCAAACATTTTAAAGTATCAGTACCAATTTAACAGTTTCAGGGATAAACTAGGAAAAATAATAAAAATATTTCAAAATCTTGAAACATTGTGATGGGCGGTAACGTAAAATACCTAATTTATTTTACTTGGCCTTAAAAATTCTTTTGACTGTTACATTTCACATGATTCTGACCATTTGTTTTGAAGTTACAAGTTTTTTTAGCATTTTAAAAATTCCTATAGGCTCCTAGCCTGTCGGGCCTCGGCAGTAATTTGATAATGACACATTTTCTCACTTTTCTCAAAAATGCAAGCACAATTGAAAGAATGATATGGGGATCATATCAAACATATAGGACTTACCAGCCAATAGTTTTGTTCATACGAAGTGTAATCATCGATGACAACTAATCATCGATGATTAAATATTGACCTTTAGTCAACGACGCGCGTTCATACTTAACGTTGTCATCGATGATTATTTGCTAGTATAATAATCATTGATGATAAATTTTGGATATGATTTTATGTTTCGCTAGATGCCAGTATGTAAAAAATTTTCTCAGTTCTGAAATCATGTCAAAAGAAGCAAATTGGGAAAACTATAAGAATACATAACAAACGAAAAAGAGAATACATCTATGAAGAAAAAGGTAACCTTTATCATACTTAGTCAGTCGTCATGTTGTATGATAAATAATTAGAAATTAAGAAATTAAAGAAAATATCCATAAAAAATGGTCAAATCTTTAACATAATCTGTCATTTCAAAATCAAAAAATAATTCCCCAACAAATTTTTACCTAAAAAATTTAAATTTGTCAATAAAATATTAGCCAATAGCCACGCTGTATGTAAATATAATTTTGAAATATAAGTAAACAAGTTGACATCAGCAAATGAGATTCAGGCATTCAGTTATGTTACATGTACATACAATAGGCCCAGAGAAATAACATAGGGTAAATGTACACAGGTTCATGCATCAATAGTCACGCTTATCTTCGATGTCGTTGACAAACAATTCAGACGGAACTAAACCTCGATGACTAGTCGTTGATTACGCGTAAACCATAAGATTGCTTGTGGTTTATAACTTGAAGTTTCGTCGAAGTTTCCTTGTCAACGATCGCATTCAGACGGTCATAAACCACAAGTTAATCATCGATGACTAATTCTTCGATGATATCAACGGCTAGTCAACGATCGTCTGAACAAGGCTAATGATGCTTACCAGCTATAATAAACTCGCTTTTGATAGAGGTGACCTTGAGGATGAAAAGTGGATCATGAGTTGTCCCTTTAAATGGCACCCATATAAAATGAAAAATAGGGCCCCTTAAATCAAAACTTTCCACCTTCTATTCTGCCCAGGCTCCATCTTCCTCCATCTTCCTCCTGGGATGCATTTTATTAATTTTACTTGACCTAGAATTTGAAAGGAAAATGTCTGCCAGTGATTGTGGCAGCAGGTGGTAGTATTAATAACAACATGTATGTCATAGAAGGTCAAGTTCATGAGCAACACTATTTTGTCTTGTACACCCTCCAGGTCTGACACATTTTGGATTGACTTTGTTATACTGTCTTGCTGTGTGTGTCGCTCATACTGTGGTCATTCAACTTCATAAAAAAAGATAATAAACATTAATAGCAGTTCATCCCATCCCAGCCATCAGTCTACCAGTAGCTATCAGCCCAGAGCTATCAGTCTAGGAATTTCTCATTTTTCCCCTAAAACACCTGATTTTAAATCTAATTTTCCAATTGAAATCCTGTTTATAGGCCTACAATGGTGGCATTTGCAGCTGCAGCCTCCTAAACTTTCTTGAAAATGCTAAGTAGCCGATTTCACTAACATTTAGCGATCATCGCTAACCTCATTTCTGATTGCTAACTCCAAAATAGATCGCTAAATTTGTAAAAATAGTCGCTATTTAGCGATCATTTTTGGAGTTAGCGAACAAAACAGGGTTAGCGACCATCAGCCCTGAACTCAAGATTTTGTCAAAAATGTTGAAAAAATTTGTCAAAAATGTCAAAAATTTTGTCAAAATCTTGGGTAATCATTCAGATTATTATTCAAGGCCTTCTCTTTCCCAGAAAAAAATCCTGTAAATACAAAATAAGACTAGCTAGTTTAAACTTTGGTCTCCCTTCTTAGTTTTATATAGAAGTACCCTTGCCACTGAGCCCAATTTGAATAGGACTCAAACTGTAACCAACACGATGTAGACCAAATTAAAGAATGAACATCAGTGAATTTAGAGGGATATCAGAACATGATAGTTTGTGTAGAATATAGTGTCTGCTGGTTTGGGTGAACTAAGCACAAAGTTTATCTTTAAATCTTTTCCAAAAGTGAAAGTGAGAAATTAAGTTTTCTGAAATGATGACAAAACATCACATTGTTTCATCAGCCTATGACTCACAATATTTCGTAATGAAAACTATACAAGTGCTGACAAGCCTACCAAGATGAAAGTGAATGAGGCGAGCCCTTGGATTAAAGGAGAATGGTCCGATTGCCTCAACATTTTTTCAAACTTTTTGAGATTTTGGTACCAGAATGTTGCTCATATTTTTCTCATAATGCATGTGAAATTTCACGGCTGAATTATGTTCCATTTTGGCGATATATATGAAAATGTGTCTAATTATGGTAACCATAATTAATTTTACACATAACGTATAGGAGGATCTGAAATACAAAATTGCCTGTAAAATCTTAACGGTTTGACCGATTTAGCTGAAATTTGAAATTTAAACCTCTTGAGTGGTCATCTTTCATGTGACATTGAAAATTAAATTTTGGAAAATCGGACCAAGCTCCTTTAAGGTCTACACCAAAATCAAGGATAGGACAAAAGAAAAACTTTTGTTGTTCTTAAAACAAAATTGACATGGTGCGCTTGGGCAGAGTTTCTTTATTTTTGTTTGTTTGTTTTTCAGAATATAATACTATGAACATGGAATATGGTAGAATTTTTTTTCACTAAAATCAGGTGGAGGAAAACCATACAATTCAGTAATCTAATGATAAAACATTGCATTGTTTTAGCCATTTGACTTTTTCATAATATTTTGTAATGAAATCTACTTTCATTTCCCTAGATTACACCTTAGGCCTATAAAAAAAACCTTGTTGACTTGCCCAAGTTTGAAATTGTAAAGGACAGATCATACATAACTGCTAAGAGGATATCTTGTGAAAATTAGGCTAGAGGAGGTTAAATTATACTATCTGAATTAATTCGTCGTTGAATAGACATAGAAGCGTATCTGCAAAAATGCACTTCTGAGATATTCGCAATTTAAAATTTTGCAATTTTTAATCAATCATTGCAGGAAGAAAAACCAGTATGTGACTATGATTCTTACATCAAATGATAAATTGAAGTTTCATGTTTATGATAAGGACAAATAAAACAATGTCATGGTCAATTCTTATGAACGATTGAGTCACAAACTCATACGACAATATATCTATTTTTCCCAAAATCAAACTTCCTATCTTTTGTGTACAGAAATTTGAGATACGTCACCTGATACGACAGTATGTATATTATATTGAAAGCGAATGTGAAACCTCAGATACGACACTTACGTTAAAAATCGTAAATTGTAAATTTTACATTGTTAACTTACCTGTTTTGAGGAACAAATTAAATCCAGGTGACACAGAGAAGCATGAAATAAAATAGAGAGAAAAATATATTTAGTTATATGTCTAGAATACACTAACGGTTCTTCACAAAAAACAGTTTGCAAGTAACCAAACAAATTACAGGACTACCGGTACCAAATGATTGGCACCGCACCAAGTGCATGTACTACATGATCATGTAGCTCCTCGCAGGTGGTATCACTGCACTTTATACAGTTAACAAGCATTAAATAGCTTAATTTTAAATTCCACTTATCATAATCATATTCGTGCTTTATACCTTTAAGTTTAGAAAATTATCTGCCAGGTCAGAATTGCTAATCCATATCAAATCACACAGAATATGACATTGATATACTTGTAATACCAACAATATTGGCGCAACTTCTGTTCCTGCTCATGTTACAAGAAAAAGCATGTTTAACATGTGTCGCTTGCTTGTAACAGACATGTTTGCTCATGTATGTGCATCTTGTAAGTAGGCTCACTAGGCCTACTTCCTCTTATGTTCTTGGAAACGAGCCATTTGATCTTAAAGGGGCAATTCATGATCCACTTTTCACCCTCAAGTTCACCTCTATCAAAACTGAGTTTTTTAGCTTATAAGAATCATCAACTTGTATATGTTACGATCCCCAAACCTTTATTTCATACTTGCTTGCATTTTTGAGAAAAGTGAGAAAATGTGTCATTTTCTAATTATTGTCGGGGCCCCGACAGTAATTACAACACAGTAGCCTATGGGGATTTTCAAAATGCTGAAAAGCTTGTAACTTGGAAACGAATGGTCAGAATCAAGTGAAATTTTCAGTATATATTTATGATGTACTCTTCTTCTTATTTCTATAAGCTAGAAAACATGCGAGGTTTTTTGTCACATCAAAATCATGAATTGCACCTTTAAAGGGGCAATTCATGATCACCTTTTAATCCCCACGATCACCTCCATCAAAATTGAGTTTTTCAGCTAAATAGGTAAACTATTCTCTCAAATATGTTTTCATTTTTGTGAAAAGTGAGATTTTCATTTTCCAATTACTGTCCGGCAGGGCCCCGACAATATTTACAACACAGTAACCTTTGGGGATTTTTAAAATGCTGAAAAGCTTATAACTTGAAAACGAATTGTCGGAATCAAGTGAAATTTTCAGCATATATTTGTGTTGTACTCTTCTTTTCATTTAGCTGAAAAGAGATAAGTTTTTGTCACATCAGAATCATGAATTGCACATTTAAGTCTGCAGCACATCATCAGGACTATATACCACAGTGAATTAAACACCAGCTGGGTGCCAACAAATGTTGATTAATTGTCACAAGTTGATTACCAAAATGGTCTGAAGAATCTTTTGAACGGTCCTGGCCTAGATTCTCCCCACTAATTTTTTACCTACATGTATCAATAGAACATGTTTTTGTAATATCACCTACAAGTACTTTTCAATGATTTTGAAGAATATTGGAGAAAATTGCAATTCTTTACCAACCTTAATTTTTGTTGCTGGTGCAAAAAAATGGTGTGAAAACATTGTTTCTATAGTTTCAAATTGTAAGAAGATCTTGTTTCTTCACCTGTGATGTGTAAACAAGTTATTTTTGATGAGCTTTTATCTGGTAAATCCATCTGAGGTACAAATTTAGGATTTAGAAAACACTGGATAGTCACACCATCATCACATGATATATTTCAAATTGATTCTCTCTCAATTTGAGCCATTTCTGTGTAAATTTTTGTACTTTTTTGGATTTTGCTACATTTTTTAAGTTTTATTTAGAGCATTTCCATATAAGTTTATATAATTCTAAGTGGAATCTAGGCTAGTCCCTCTAAGTGTGCCCCTTCCTTCCCCTGAATCTGGAGCTACTGATAATCATAACAAAATCTGGTACCACTGAGTCAGGGAATCCCCAAGCCAATCACAATTAATCCCTGTAGATCAAAGTTCAAGGGTCACGATGACAGGGTAAATTGGTATTTATGGAGGAAGTTGATGAAATTGGGCAAAACTTGGGAATATCGTGCGTTTTTTGCACACACAAAAATAATTTTGTTGAAATTGGCCTGCTCCTCTGGGCCTACAACGTGCATGCAAAATTAATTTGTGGCTTGTCAAAAAACAAAAGGAAAGTTTTCCACACTGGTTTTCAACGTGTAAACTAAGAACATAGCCTAATCTGTATATTTTATTATTAGCCATGATCAACTTAGGTATGAAAACTTGTGAAAACTTATTTGAATCAAAGATTCTCACGAGATGCAGTTGCTTACCACTGCCGGATAGCGGATTTCTAGAAACACTATCACTGAATTTTTCATTCTCCGGAGAATGAAAACTTTAAAACACAAATAATTGTCTCTTTAACTATATTCAAGTTCAACAAGAATGGTTTTGGATATTAGATATTAGTTGGAAATACTTTCTAAAAATGCAATAAAATCAGTAGGTGTTGAGGAAAGTTGATGGTGATCGTGGCTTATGCCTTTAATTGTCGAACTTGGAAATTCTTCTTGTGTAGGAAAATTACAAGATAGATTTAGATGAATTTGCGGGCATTCTTTTTCCAAAGTTGCACAATTTGCCCGAATGTTCTTGGAAGTATTTTTGCACATGACTGGTGGTAATAACAAAACCAACACACTTAGAACATTACTGATGACATCAATGAGTCCAGATGACAGGTCTACTGAATGGAAGCTTTCTCTGAACAACTTAACCCCAAATTCCTGCTCTCACTTCTCTGCCAACTTGCTTTTGCCTTCTGAACTTCAATGTGACACACAATTAAAGTGTCACTTCAAGTGTTTATCTCTGTTAAGATGAGTTCCATGATCGAATAACACTATTGAATTAAAGCCATAGTACAGGAGTAGAAGCAGAAGTACCATAGACTACTCTAATAACCCTAACCGTACTGATATGTATTTATATATTTTCTATATTATGTCTTATTTGGTGAAATAAAACTGAACTGAACTGAACTGAACTGAGCACATCTCCTCGGAAATCCGCAAGTTAAAAATGGCAGGTTTCGAACCCGGGACCTCTCGCACCCCAACCCAACTATCACCATGTCAAGCCACCGAGCACACGCTGCCATGGCAACGATTTCGTGACCATTACTAACTCCGGTCTATGACATATGGACTAAGGCGATTTTCCTAACTATGTGGATTGTGATCTTTTGATGTTTTGTAAGGTTGGGGTTAATCAAACATTGCAAAAACTGAGGTACGTCCATCAACCTGATGCAATCCAAACTGTTATGCCAATTTTTGTACAAATCTGCATTGTATCATGGTTCAAACTGATGCTATAGCCACATAAGCCGACCGGTGTTTGGTAATCGGAAGGAAGCCGCAACGCCGATATGACACCGGTGAATGCTTGCGATGCCCGGTCGGTCACCGGTCAGACGCCGGTGGTTGTGGAACCATAACTGAAGACACTGTATACAAACCAGAAGGTTTTAACTCAGAATTAAATTCTTGCGTCACCGCCTGGTCTCCACACAGACACCGTCCCGACACCAGGTGGTCATGTGTCCGATCAGTACCAGCTAAATTCTACCCGGTTATTAAAGTTCCGTAAACACATCGTAACCTCGCCACAAGGTTTTGTGACCGGGGCATACATCACGTAATTTGTGCTAATTCAGCACCAATTGGGGTGGCAGTAAGTAGAAATAAAAGTGTTTTTGTTTTATTAACGGGTGAAACTTTTGAAGTTTTTTGAGTTTAAACTATCTCATTATGGAACAAGCTGCATGCAATAAGCAGACATAAGAATAGTGTAAATCATTTTGAAATGTATCTAAATAACCTTTATATTTCAAGGATCCCTGACAATTTTGACCAAATTTTTGGCCTCAATGAGGCTATAATATTAGAACAGTATGCTGCACAGATTACTCAATCATGATAACATAAAGAAATAAAATATCACAATTGCACAAAATAAGGCAAAGAAAATAAAATTGTTTGGTTGTCCACCACAACTTTTTTTGAGCAAGTGCGGGCGGGCAGATTTTTTTTTCAAATGTAAGTCAAAGCTACATGTGCATGGGTTAAAAATAGGGGCAGGCAGTAGAGGACAACCAAACAACTTTTGGGGGCCTAATGCCACGCAATAATTTTACATGCCTCAGACTTGATGTTACATGACCCAGTAAATTGCTATCATAACACAAATGACCCTTTTCACTCCCCAATCCCAGAACTGTTGTTAAAAACCCATTTCACACAAAGAAAAGACAGTTTTCATAACCAAACCATGAAGGACATTAATCAAGTTGAAAAAAACACAAAAACTTTTATTTTTTCCCACTTTTGTGCTAAAATCCCAAATCGCATATAAAATTCAAATACAGATTTATTGATGTCTTGATCTTGAAACTATAAATTTTTTAAATGTATCAGGGTAGTAAAACCTGACAATCGCTTTTGAATTGGTCCCATTCCTAACATGGCCAGTAAGGTACTAAAGACATTTGGAGGATTGTAGTCCATCCAGATGGACCTCGCAAGCGAACGCGATGCGCCTACGGCGCTCGCTTGTGAGGTCCATCTAGATGGACTAGAGGATTGGTGCTCCAAGCACCAATGTTTATTCATTGTCAGTTGCAGGTGCAGAAAGTTATTGCAACCTTCTGCAAAAGCAGCTTAATTTGGACAATTTTGGGTACAAACACCCCCTACTGCACACCCACTATCGTATATCTAGAATATTTTGTTTAGAATATTCTATACCAAGTCAAATTATAGTAAAACTATACACTTAATATTTTTTTGCGATGGACATATATTATATTGAAATAACATTTTACAGTTATACTGTGTAACTGTAAAATGTTATATTGAAATAACATTTTACAGTTACACAGTATAAGTACTTTACAGTTGTTATAATTAGAAAATGGCACATTTTGTGCCCTGTTTCCAAGTTAAAGCCTCAGTCGGACCACGTCTCCTTGAGTCTCCTTGGGAAAGAAAATTTACTCTTGCTCCCATAACATGTAGTGTAATTATGCCGCTCAGCATATCAGTGGCATCTGCCACTCTTTGCCACAGTGGAATGAGCCACTTCTTGCCACAGTGGCATCTGCAACTTCTTGCCACAGTGGAATGAGCCACTTCTTGCCACAGTGGCATCCGTAACTTCTTGCCACAGTGGAATGAGCCACTTCTTGCCACAGTGAACTTCTTGCCACAGTGGAATGAGCCACTTCTTGCCACAGTGGCATCCGTAACTTCTTGCCACAGTGGAATGAGCCACTTCTTGCCACAGTGAAATTAGCCACTTCTTGCCACAGTGGCATCTGCCACTTCTTGCCACAGTGGAATGAGCAACTTCTTGCCACAGTGGCATCTGCCACTTCTTGACACAGTGGAATGAGCCACTTCTTGCCACAGTGGCATCTGCCACTTCTTGCCATAGTGGCATCTGCCACTTCTTGCCACAGTGGAATGAGCCACTTCTTGCCACAGTGGCATCTGCTATCTAGAGTGACAAGAGGTGGAGGACCCAGTAGAGAACAGAGGCCACAGTGGCATCTCAGTGGCAGATGGTCGGAGTTTATCAGGGTCAAGAAGTAGGCCTATATACTAGTATCTGCTTTGTGCCTGTGAATGAGGTCTGAACCAGATCCAAATTCTATTTGATAAAAAGTATGCAAGACTATGGCAAAATAATCTGACACAAAAATGATAACTATTGCTGTCGCAACTTAGGCTCTCTGCAATTGATTCTTAGTTTCTTGTTGCTGGCTCGGTCGTATTTTGCTGCCTGGTCAAACAATTCATTATTTTATAATAATTCATTATTTGGAAATTTCTAGAATTTTTGATGGATTACTTCTCTAAAAGTCCTTGTTATTGTTGAAAACATCGTAGTTGGAAACATATTCATCAATCCGACAGAAAATAACCTCTATATTAACCTGTTTTATACTGGTGTTTCACATATGTGGATAGGCTTATATAGTGTACAAGCCAGGTTTTGCATATATGAGACTAAATTTCGTAGTTTTGCTCATATGCTCACAAAGTTTGCAACAAAATGGTGGTTCAACCAACTTTCTAAGCTAAAGGTACTTTTTAAGTTATTAGAACAAAAAGAAGGTTTGCAACATTGCCTAAACAGTTTCCCCACTCACTTTTTCAACTCCAGATGGCTGCTGCTCATTTTCCCATAGAAAATATGACAAATTTCACCATTTTAGCGTAAATTAGGTATTTGAACTCCCCAAATCTAAATAATATTTAAATATAATAGTAGATAGTATACAAAAGGGATTTGACACGTCAAGTTACTATGTATTAAGTATTAATTTTTTA
>JXSR01S035758.1:61684-75058 GCA_000969725.1 Ophiothrix spiculata
GAAAAAGGCTTAGGAAGACAAGGGTTAATGTGTGTCCTTCCGGACCAAGTAATGGCAACGGAAGGACAAAATGTGGTCATTAGTTGTCTACTCGTACTCTCGATAGATTTGCACACAAATAACTTTCTGAATGTTCCCTTTGCAGAGATATGGAAACCCTAGTTAAACATGTAAATGAGTGATATGTAAAATATGTTATTAGCTGAACATTTGTTTTATAAAGATAAATCGAATCAAACTGTCATGCCCAATTCTTTTCAGATACTAAGTTATTTGTGTGCAAATCTATCGTAGTAGACGGGTAATGTTTTGGTTATAAACTGAAAAAAAATATTGATAGGAATGACCTCTTTGTCTATTATAATGCTCTTTCCTATAACATTAACAGTCCAAAGGGAATATGGACCCTCAAAAAGTAGATATTTTATCAGAATTCTCAACATTATTCAGACTAAAGTGCATCATTTGAACACCTGAGCGCATGATTTGACAAAATTGAGTTTTGGTTTCATGTTCCTCTGGGGCAAAAAGACATAGTTAGTTACCTTTGTATTCCAAAAAATATCCAAACTCACTTATTGCACGAACCCCAATTTGAGCGCAAAAAGTATTTTAAAGGGCCCTGTCAACCCTTTGTTTTCAGAAATATTTTTTCACTGTAACTCAGCAAAGGATAATTAAATTCAAATAAAAGTATACATTTCTAGAAGAGGGTTTGCATGCTGAACATGATATTCAGGTCATTTTTCGACCAAAATGTGAAATTTTGGACCTAAGGTCCAAAAAAGGTCCAAAAATTGTGTCTTTGGCCCAACATTTTACGGGAAAGCTAACTTAACTTTGCTTTTAGTAAAATTTTGAACTTTTCTAATTTTTAGAACCTTGAAAGCAAAATCTAGGAACGCATTTTTTATTTTTTTGATTTTTGTCTTTCTTTTTGAGATATTGTCAAAAATTGGTCCAAAAATCAAAATGTCAAAAAAATCCCACTCCTGACACCATTGTTGGCAAAACATGACATTTTTGACCTATTTTTGGCAATATATCAAAAAACAAGATACAAATCAAAAATTTGAGAAATGCGTTCCTAGATATTGCTTTCTAGAAAGGTAAATGATTCAAAATTTTACCTACCCAAAATTTAGTTAGCTTTCCCGTAAAATTTTGGGCCCAGAAACATTATTTTTGGACTCTAGGTCCAAAATTATACATTTTGGTCCAAAAATAACCTGACCATCATGTTGAGTATAAAAACCTGCTTCTAGAAATGTATACTTTTATTTGAATTTAATTATCCGTTGCTGAGTTACAGAGCAAAAATTATTTCTGAAAAAGGGTTGACATGGCCCTTAAGTACACCGTTGAAAAACAAGGAAATACATGGCAACGTGGGTCCCAACATACAAAATATTTAATTTAATTCATGATTTATTTTGGATCATAGAATAATTAAGTTATGTTTCTTTCCAAAATATATATCATAACACTATTTCAGATATAACCAAAATCATTATGTTTCTTAACATATCATACGCAGTCATATTTCTAAAAATTCTTGAAAATTTGAATAACATATCTCTTTCCATCAATTTTTACAATATTAAAAAAATATTTAAGAGCTATAACTCAAACTTTGTATCGGCTTTCTAATTAATGCATTTATTTTCAAAGATACATTATTTTTGACAACGTAGACGTGCCTTGGTAATCAACTCAAAAATACTAATGGCATTTTAATTTATTTTTTGTGCGCCCAAGTAATAAATAAACCGTTGTGTAGTTATTTTATCAGAAAGGAAAAATAAAAGTAATTTAACTTTCTATATAATTGTAAAAGAAACTAAATGTACCATTTAAAAGATTATTTATCTTTGACGTCGTTGATTGATACTCGAAATATTAAGTGCTCTCATCTATGTATTTTTTAGCTTATTGGGTTTGTTTTGGGTAGATGTTAATAACCTCAAAACGATTTGGTTTAAATATGATTACTTTTTCTGTTATGCCCATTTGTTTAATTAAATTCGGGATGCCGAATTCAATTCCACATGCATTAGTATAGGAAAGCATACTTGAAAACGCTTTTAGATAGTCATATTCCTTCATTTTTTGCTCTTTTTACTATAAACCATTTTTTAATCAAAATCAGAGTCCCTGTCCGGCCAGGATTTTTTTTTCTCCAAATAAAATGAAATCCTGGCTGTTTGTGATTTTTCTGATTGTTATTGTATATATATTTTTATGCAAATTTAGTCTTCTATTATCTTCTATTATTAATGATTTCAACTACGATACTTTCACTTTTATATAAACCTATTAGCTTTTAAGACAATATAATCTATTTGTATCATTTCAAAAGAGTCAGATATTTTTTCAACTATCCGCCGCGCATCAAATATTATTAAAATGTCAAGGGTATCAGAATTAGCATTTTTATATTTTTCTTTTAGTTAATTAACCGCTCTTTTATACCAGAGATATTTACGAATGTCAACGAGTAATCATTCCTCATGAGATTTTGTGTATACGGCATTTTTAGGTGTTTCAAGAATGATTTTGAAAACAAATTTTGTACCAATAATCCTGAACAACTAAAGTGTTAAGGCCTTTTATTTTTTAGATTTTCATCATAATCTTATATCTAAATATTACTGATTACAATCAAATTTCGAGCAGTTTTGACATGAAATAGCGTTTTGCTATGATCGAGGAGATATTTGCCGGCCTGCCCTGTTTTCTATTTTTGATTTTGAGTATAATTCTATACGGCATTTTTGGGTGTTTCTAGAATGATTTTTAATTACATTTGGTATCAAACTTTCTGAACAAATAAAGTACTAAGGTGTTTTATTTTTCAGATTGTCATCATGATTTTATATTTAAAAATGACTGATTACCATTTTTTTGACATGTAATTGCGTTTTTGTTAATTATGAAGGCAAATTTCAGTACGGTGTAGTATTCCCACACTACAGGGATCGATGGGTGGGGATATAAGAAGCTGGCCTGCTCACTCTGACGTGAAATCAACGAAGGTCGTTTATGGTCACGTGGATCATATTTTTCCATTACTGTCATAGATTTAAAGGGGAGATACAAGGCAATCCGCCATTTTTATTCCGGCATGGACACAAAATTGGGGGTATTCTGGTATTTGCCGATAGCTTGCCGATGATGCATCGCACCTTGTAATAATGCGCGAATATTGAAGCACGCACACACGCTTTGCGTGGAGGTTGGCGTATCATTCGCGTAAAGATTAATTTGCGCAGGTTGTCTCTCCGCGTAACTAAGTCTCGGCACTCGGAGTTAATTTTGCCGCGAACCGAGTTGGACCCGAATACCCCCAATTTGAGCTCCATGGCTGACGACGCCATTGCACGGACCGGTATACAAAGCCTGGTATCTCCCCCTCTATATCTATGATTATTGTACACTCTCTAAACTGGCCGTTCATAATCGCTTATAGTATAAGTTTACATTTGTTTATGTTACAATATATGATATCTGTAATTTTGTAATACCGATATAAATTTGATTTGCTTGCCACGTCATATGTTATAGTCAGATCCCGGCGGTCGACATAAGGTTCCGCTAGGGTCCAATACAAAATCTACAGTAAATAAAACCTCACATAAAGTAGTAAAAGGTCTAGAAGTTTCCGTTAAATTAGATCCAACCTATATATATATAATCCCTTATAACATCCTATCAACTGAATAAGCAATCTAGGGACCTATCTAGTTAAATATATTAAAACACACGGTACACTCTAAGAAATTTCCCGTAAATTTTACGGTAAAATCACTGGCAATTCGGTTGCCAACACTTCACCGTAAAATTTACAACTTTGCCGTAAATTATTATACGGTATTTTACTGTATTTTTACATGTGGCTGTTTATTTTACTGTATTTTACCGTTAAATCATATTTTTATGGACCTTTCCTACCTGTTTCAAAGCATAGGTGGATTTTGACACCTGTTTTCAACTTAAAATCGGAGGATTTTTAGTGTCAAAATAAGCATCCCTAGCGATTCTCAAGAACAAGGCATGTTTGGAGATTGCCACACCAAGGGTAAATGTGCAACCTTAGAACAATAACTTAGTATGTATTTTCTGTATTTTACATGTCAAATTGTCTTTTTTGCTATTAAATTACGGAACTTCCCGTTTTTTCCACACATTTACGGTAAAATCTCGGTCATTGCATTAAATGACAGATATATGCCGTTAAATTTACATTACGTCCGTAAATATTTTCTTACGGGATTTCACCGTTAAAAAATACTGGTTTTCTACCGTAAAAATACGGTCATTTTTTAGAGTGTATTGGTTGCGCCAAAGTTTGAAAATAAAGAAATGAATAAATGAACATAACAATTTCAGCGCAGCTACCATGGCTACCGTGGATTATTTACCGGCTACAACGTTCTACTTGAGATCCTTTGTATTCGCCTTTGTTCTTCTATCGTGTTTTTAGTTATCAGTTTAACGTTGATATCCTCCGAGTCCGAATCAAACACTTCAGCGTTTTGCTCTCACGATAATCATTGATTGCAAATGCATATAATAATTTCTTTGTAAATATTGGAACGAAACTAGCATAAGAAATTCAGCATAATGGAAAGGAGTTTTTTGATTATCTTAAGCAACCTCAAGAAACATGTACTATTTCAGACCAATTGTTCCTGATGAAATAATAAAGATTATAAGCAAAATTTAATCAAAGCAAAAGTCCTGGGTATGATGATATTGGAAACATGATTATAAAGCGTGTTGCTCCAGATATCTCAGTCCCTTTATCAATCCTTTTTAACAACTCATTATCAACTGGTGTAGTGCCAAAACAACTGAAAATCACCAAAGTCATACTAATATTCATAAAAGATGACCCACAAATATTTTTAAACTATAGACTTGTTTCCGTCCTACCTTGCTTTTCTAAAATTCTCGAACGACTTGTTTTTAACCGATGCATGGATCATATTGATAAAAATTGTATACTTAACGACAAACAATTTGGATTTAGATCAAACCATTCAACCTACATGGCTATCATTGAGCTTGTTGACAAGAAATGCTGTAGAAAAAAATGAAAGTACGCTCGGAATTTTCCTTTACTTGTCAAAGGCCTTTCACACAATCGACCATGAGATCCTGCTTTATAAATTAGAATACTGTGGTATACGGGGTTTTGTGTTGGAATGGTTCAAAAGCTATATACAAAATAGAAAACAATTTGTAAGATATCAGTGACCCTGAGTACAGAAACATAAAATGTGGAGTCACACAAGGATCCATGTTGGGCCCATTATTATTTTTAATTAAATATAAATGATATAATAAGTACAACTTCCCTGTTTGAAATGATTTTATTTGCAGATGATACAACTCTACTGTATTCACATCCAAATATTTTGTCTAAAATAGATTGTATTAATAAGGAACTCCGCGAAATAAGCAATTGGTTTAAAGCAAACAAGTTGTCAGTAAATGCCAGCAAAAGATATTGGGTACATCACATATTACCAACAAATATGTAGATGTCAGCTCATTTACTCAAGGAGAAACATTTCTATAACTCAGCAGAATTTACGATATACAATAGTGCCATAAATCATTTAAATAAGCAAAAAATTAATGTTATATTGGATAATGTTTCTTTGGACAGAGTCAACTATACCAAATTCTTAGGTGTTATCGTCGATGACAAGATGACTTACAGAACATACTTGAGTAAAATTCATAGATTACAAAAGTGGGCATTAAGAACAATATCATTTGAGCATTATAGATGCCATGCTAATCCGTTGTTCAAAAAACATAAAATTCTAAACGTGTATGATGCATTCAATTTAGAACTAGGAGTGCTTATATATAAACATCATGCGGGTTCATTACCATGCGTATTTAATAATTATTTCCGTAAACATAACCAGTATCACAATTATACTACAAGAAATGCCCAAAATTATAACATTCACAATGCGAGGAAAATGTTTTCTGATCGTTCGATTCGGACATCTGGTCCTGGCTTATGGAACTCTATTGATAAAAAAAGTTTAAAAAAAAGCTAAATCTGTCAAAGAATTTAGGAACAATTTTAAAACAAACCTTTTAGAAGATTACAGTTAGAATTTGTTAATATAACGTATGACCTTTTTTGTTGTTTTGGGCATGTCTTGTGTTATGAATGTGTGTTTTGTATCTTTTAGGCCACACTCTTTTATCGTGTGTAACTTAGGCCCTACTTAGGGGATGGCCCTTTAGGGCCTTACTGGTCTTTTGCCATCTACTCAATACCATTCTTTTGTTGTGTTTTTAACATATTGTTTGTTTATTCTAAGTTGTTTTAAATGTGCTTTTGAATGTGTTATTGAATGTGTTATTGAAATAAATTTTGAATCTTTGAATCCTTGAATCTTACAAACATTCAACAAATGTCTTACTTTTAAAAAAGTAGTCTTATAGATGATTTTCATTTTATTTTTGAATAAATAATATTATCTTTAAAACGAAAATAAAGAAGCATTAAAATTTTTCCACTGGAATAACCAAGCCATACCCAAGCTATCAATTTTGAGAGACATGCATAATCGATTACTTAAACAACTTAATTGTCACCTTTGTTATCGTAAATACCGAGTATTAGGCCCTATACAGACTCCACTATCATGGTTTTATTCGATGACCTACGTCATTTTGTCGTCAGCATAGAATATTCTAAGCAAAATATTCTATACGATAGAGGAGTCTGCACCGGGCCTTACTATACTTGTGAATTGAAATCAATTTTTTAAAGTAGGATGTAGGCCCATAAAATCTACCAAAACTGTAACATTGACATTCTTCAGATCATTTCCTTGACTTGTATAGGTCAATTTGATTAAAATAGTTTTGCTTTTCATTATGATTTCCACTCAATACAGGGTGTCCCAATAAAAAAACAACGAACTTTGAACTTATAGAATGTTCATATTTTAAACTTCTACGCTACTTTTATTTGTACTCACCGGAGCACTTAAGTTTAAAATATGAACATTCTATAGTTTTGCACCGCTACGTATGAATATCCATTATTATAACTTTGAACTTATTTTGAGAGAACAGAGCACAATGGTGAGCAAACGTTAAAATAATATTATAGAGTAGACCATTGGCTTTTAAAGAATTGTTTTCATTTAATTTGGATCTCTGAATCAAACGGTATTGTACATTTTTTAAAGACCCGAAAAATCTTATCTGAAAAAGATTCACCTCTGGTGATGTCATTGGGTACACGTTGAATGGAAACTGCTAAAAACATCACATGATTAGGAGAAGCATCCCATAAACCCATTTTATAACACAAGAGCCCGATTTAATGAGGATTTGCTGGTATAAAGCAGGTTGTTGCGTCTGGTTGAGTCAACCTGTTGCGTCCTTTTTGCGGGCCAGATTGAATCATTAACTAACTTGAGTTCTTAAACTCCTTTGTTTTCAGTTTTCTTTCATGGTTTTAGTTAAACACTTATTATTGGTTGACATCTTTAATTAGAATCCCTTTTTTCGACTCCTTTGGTAGAAATTGTATACCAAACTACCCGTTTGTCTCACGAGAAGTAATAGATTCAAGGAATATGAGAGTATCAGGAAGATCCCTTCTTTAATTTAACATTTTGACCGATTAAAGTTAAAAATGAACTTGAAACATAAGTTAATGTTAGGTACAGGTCAGGTAAGATTGGTTTGGATTGATTGTGCTCTAGTTGGTTGCGGAGTTCTCATCATTTTAAGTTTGCATTTCTTTAGCTGGAAGTCTAAACTTACAAATCCGACCAAAGTAGATTTAAAGGGCTTTCTTAAATTCTTCATATCTTTGACTGAAGTGATAAAATGGAACGGGACAAAAAACATGTTGGTACCCTTTTTGCCCTTCTATTTAGAGGGTGCCTGTTTCAGTTCTTGTCCGAGCAACCTCGCCGCGCTACTGTAGGTCATGCCAATTTATAAGTAAGAGTTAGGCATTCATTTTTTGAAATATCTTTCTTCCTTCATGCTTCATAAATATTTTTTTTTTGAACTCACTATTAAACCTACCCAAATTTGCTTCTATTTTGAGGAATAGGCCTAATTCATAAGCAAATAACCGCCGTGATACATTTTAAATTTTCTTACATTTCTGCAATATAGTAATCAGGTTCACTATTTCTACTTCCTGTCACAGTTAGGTGTTAAATGTTAGGACTAACATGACTAAGTATACTTACTAAGATACTAATTATCCAAATCTTTAGGGTTACAGTATATGTACGGTTAGGTCGGGTCACATAGCTAGTGAGTCGGGGTTAAATCGTTGACTGAAATTTTCACTGATTTACAATGTTTATTTAATAGAGGCAGAAATAGTATGGTGCCAATTTTTAACTATACTGTACATTACAATGTTGTAATAGCAAACTTGACTATTGCAGATTTTCTTTTCATTTTGAAATTTCAAGATAATCAACTTATTGGCATAAGTTGTCCAGTTGCTGCCAGAAGGAAATGAATTTTAACATTTTGAACGTCATTAATATAATCCTGA
The DNA here is from genome assembly GCA_000969725.1 of Ophiothrix spiculata. NCBI lineage: Eukaryota > Metazoa > Echinodermata > Ophiuroidea > Amphilepidida > Ophiotrichidae > Ophiothrix > Ophiothrix spiculata. Next base: position 70,254 of record JXSR01S035758.1, read on the forward strand.
TATCATCAACATTGGTATTACCGCTATTTTCAGCTTCATGTGTTGTCCAGAAATGGAGATATTGACCAAAATTTGTCTAAAATGGTTGCCATTTTGGATTTCAAGATCGCTGGAAGAAGTGATTTGGAACCTTTTGAATATCGTAAATGCAATCCTAGATATCATTAACATGGATATTGCCACCAGTTTCAGCTTCTTTTGTTGCCCAGAAATGGAGATATGTATAAGAAGGGCCTTTAATGAAATGGTTCCCGGTAATTTATCTATGCATCTTCCTTTAAATCAACATTTTCCTAAAAAAACAGCTAGATACAGCCTTAAATATAATCTTATTCATGCTTTTTAAACGTTCAAGTATTACAGATATATAGGCAAAAATCAATTTTAAAAAATTGTAGGAATATCAATTTTCATGCGACTTTTTGATTAATATTGTAGAAACATACTAGCTTTTCCTAAATACCAACTTTGATATGAATGTCTGCTATAAAAATGTCTAAAACACATTTTGAAAAAACACGAAGTTACACCAACCCCGTTCCCTTGACCCCCAACTTTTGAACGGACACTGTACCCCTCCCTCTATAGAAGATGGTAGAGCAAAGGTAGCCTAAGTCGTTTGGTACATTTAGTCGTTTTTTAATTGACTCCAGGGTATCTCGGGAGAGCTTGCTCACAATGTTGATAAAAGTAAAAAAGACCCATTACATTTCCAATTTTTAAATAAATTCTTGAAATATAATAGTTATTTGTCGTGCACTTTATTTTCATAGCTATAGTTTTGACATGCAAAAGGAAAGCAGCCGATAAAGGATGCAATAATATCACGCTAATAGATAAACAAAATATAAATAGATGACTTACAGCATTCCGTTCTTTGTAAGAGTTCATCCAAAATCGATGGGACCCAGTTTTTCCAATTCAAGAGAGGATACGGATCATCAATGAACCATGGTTCTTTATCGTCTTTAATTTTCGAACAGGCTTGGCCTTTGAAAATCCCTGCATCAACTAGTCTATGACAGAAGCAACGTTCTATCCGAGGAACAGCCCATCGTGTTTTATTAGTTGCGGGGTCGAATCTTTCTTCAATGGTACAAATATGTGCTATTCCTACAGAAACATTAAGTCCTGAAAATGACAATACAGAATAAGAAAATGCAAATGGAAGATATTTTTATAAACACAAACAGGGCGTCATTAAGGTGCAAGGTGGGGTTAAATCTGATAGAATATCCCCTTCATACATTCACAGCAATGCTATTTTTAAGTTTTTTGAACCCCAACAAACTATATATCAACAGTAAGAATAGAAAGTGCACAATTGTTTATGCTATTTTTTTTCAAATAAGGCATAATTTGGGTTTAAAAATTGAAATTTACTAATTGTTAATGTACAATTTTCAAAGTGTAGAATGAACGATATACGTACCTGAAATTAAGCAAAGAATGAATAAGTGATAGATCCCCATTTTCAAATGGCTACCTCTTTGACTCTGATCGATTTTTACAGCTAAAGCTTCAGTTGCAAAACTAGTCTTCACTGTCTGATGATCCGATTGTTTGTGGCATGGCTGCTTAGTTGCAAAAAGGATCAGACGTCAAAATCTTGTTGTCACGAATTGGGGTATAGAAGTGTTACAGGTTTCACAAATAATCAGGAGTCTTTTCCATAAAGGCGTGATCAATTGGTTTTATTTGGAGACCAAGACTATTACACCTTGTCACTCTATTAGCATTATTGATTTGAAAGTTTAAAATTTGAATTGCTTACTTTCAGCTTTTAAAATATATACTTTTATACATGTCGAACATAGATAGTATTGAATATCTGTATAATGTTGAAATGTATATATGATTTGCGCGGTTAGAACATGTAACGCGTGTAGCTCCAAATTAACGATACAAGGCCAGACAAATGTGGGGTTTTTTTGTAATTTTTCATCACGCGTGATTATGTACCATAACTAATTTGTATAATCAAACCAATCAAGACTAATGGATTGTTCATTTTATATAAACTGTTTTGAGGGAGGCACGCTCTTCTTCTTCAATCTTCTTCTTCTTCTTCTTCTTCTTCTTCTTCTTCTTTATGTCAGAGTTTGTTTGACTGGCCTCGCTGCGTTGAAATGTAATTGATGCAACATTTATTTTCCAGAGTGAAAAATAACCTTTTTGGTTCTTTTATATAAACTATGCCAAAAATTCGTGAATTTCATTCGTGACAATTAATAATTGAAGAAAAACCAACACGCTACGCAAAAAAATTACATTTATCAAAACGATTCTGAGACTAAAAGTCCGAGACACTAACCACTAGACTAGCTAGCTGATTGTTTACGGGTATTTAAAGATATTTACTTTTATATTCAAAATAATTGGTTACGCAACCTGCGCAATGATAGAATTTTAGAAGTATCGTGTTTTTTTAATCGTGTATAAGAAAGGTCAACAAAAGCAACTTGCATGAATATTGTTTTAGCACATTTTAACGCAAGATTTTCGCAGGACTTCAAGAAGAAAGTCTAAATTTTGTTATTAACGTATCGGTATAAATCCCGGTGTATAAATATATATTTTAACTGAATTAATATCTTTAGAGAAAATCATCGGCCTAAACATCAAGGTCACGGTCGATTAAAAATGTCACTGCATAATATTGTATATATAGGGGAAAGTGAAATTTTGCGATCTGATGTCTGATTGTGAAACAATGCCCTCGGACACGTTTGGCAAAATGAACAATAAGTACATGTGATTCGCCGAAATGGTATCCTGCCGAAAATGTATCCGTGCCGAAAGGATAATTATCCTAAAAGTTCAGAAAATATATCCGTAACAGCAGGTCAATTCTATGTAAAGATTAGACATGCCGTTGCTTTTTATGAAGCTTTGTGGCACTGTAAATATTATGTGAAGCTATGTGAGGTCATTCTGGATCACCACTGCATGTCATATTTGTTTTTAGCTGTTTCCAGAGATAAAAAAACATCCGTTTACGGGCAATCATTAGCCGAATACAGTTGTTAAAGGTGATTTTTGCTTTGTTTTGTACTAATTGAACTAATTTGACCATTGAGTTTTGCTTATTTAGAGCTTAAAAATATGGTAAAAGTATTAAAATGATTAAGGCTTATAGGTCTATTTAAGGAGTTTCTCTTGGATCATTTTTTTTTCCATTTCCAAATCTTTCCTTTACTTTTCCATTTCCCGTTCGAGTTATTTGTTTTTTCTTCATTTCTTTCTTGTTTTCATCTGTTTGTATTTTAAAATCAAAAGTTACATGTACTTTTGAACTTGTAATTTGACCCCCGGGTCACAAATAGATGAACGTTTTAATAAAACATGAAAACATAAAACATATTAATTCTAAAAGAGAAGAAGTAGTGCAGGTGTTAAAGGTAGAAAATACATAGCTCATCTTTCTATATAAAAACTAAAAACCATGTATGAGCTCTCAAAAATATTACATGAAATCCATTTGCTTATTTTACATTATGGTCTCTAAAGATCAGCAGCACATGTCCACAATGCTAAAGATCTGGCGGAGGAAGTATCGCAGATACTTATTGAAGAGGACGAAATGTTTGTGTCGCATGACGTAGTGCCCCTCTTCACTAATCACTGAAAGCCAAAAGGGAGTCAAGTCCGACAATGCGCTAGTCCGACTACACAGTTTTCCTATACCTTAGAGGTGCGCTAGTCCGAAAATGAAAACCACTGCGCTAGTCCGAAAATACAATGCGCTAAATTTTTAAATGAAAATACACTGCGCTAGTCCGAAAATGAAATACACGCGCTAGTCCGAAAATGAAATACACTGTGCTAGTCCGATTTTGTTTTGTCTGACTAGCTCATTGCTTTTTATATATTAAATAAACAGTGCGCTAATCCGAATTTGGAATTGTCAGACCAAAAATAGCAGTAACATCCAGAAATTAAGGCTGATAAGGTTTCATTTGCGATCGGGGATAAACATGTAGACATCAATAAAATGGACATATATAGGCACTAACTAGACTAAATTTTGACGTCACGACCAAATGTTTGGTAGGAAAAATATTGTTTGGAGGCCGACTATGATTTGGCCCTAAGCAATGGGTTAACCAAATGTTTTACGAAAGCTTACAGCACATTTGAACTACACTGCAAAAACGGTGTTTAGAAACGTGGTGCAAGGTAGTGTTTAGATGACCATGTGTTTAGAAATTAAACACATCATGTTTAGAGATTTGACAGTGTTTAGAAACGTGGTGCAAAATGGTGTTTAGAAAAGTGTTTAAACTCTAAACGCTGTTTTTACAGTGTAGCCTAATGTATTAAAACAATATGTTTACTCAACAATCCAGATGAACTAATATTATTGAAAGACCTTCGGTGTATGTGTTTTCGCAATCAACACTATATAATCTAAATTGATTTTAAAAAAATCTTAGAAACTGAATTTTTCCAGAAAAAGTTAAATACAGAAGACATATGTCTACCTTTGTTCTGACAAAGGTAGACAATTGTCCACCAGAATATACTTTTTTCTGGATAAAATTCCGTTTTTTAAGATTTGATAAAATGTAATTTAAATTTTACAATGTTCATCATTGATGCAAGCCATCAAAGATAATGATATTTTCCAAATACGGTAATGTCTTGAAATATTATGTTATGGCAAAGAAGAAGATGAACATTCAAATTTGTTAATATAAGATAATTGGCTCATTCTCAGATAAAGCGTGCAACTTTTCCGTTTTGGTGTCGCTCATGTTCGTGTTACTAGTTTAGCGTTGTTAAGCCTATTACAAATAATTTGA